>JAZGTK010008694.1:0-18005 GCA_036877625.1 Ambastaia sidthimunki | reverse complement strand
GCATTGTATGTCCTGTTGAGTTCATGTTTGTGAAACACTGCACTACATCAGATTCTGCATGACCCCACACAGCATCCTGTTACATCACACTGTGATGACTGTGTCAGCATGGCTGCCACAGTCAGTAAAGGAAAAGAGCTGTGATGTTTTAAAGCCAAAGGGCTCTTCATCAACATAGGTTTGTGAATCCAACATATTGTCTTGAGATTACAGGTTGTCTGATTTGATAACTGAAATAGATAAACAGGCTGATAACTTTAATAACACATTTTTTTTACTTCTAACCAATAGGTTAAAAATAGTCTTTTAAGTAGGATTAATCTGTAAAACCTGCATAGTGGTCAACAGTGGTATACTTGAAAGAAGTATTCACTTGTTAATCTCAGTGTAAGCATTTACCATCGTTGCCGCTCACATCATAGCGGATAGTGTGCACTCTCTGTTTTGAAATATTTTAACATTTAGTAAATATTAAGTGAAATATATGAATTATTAATTTTTTTAAGTGAAAAATACAAAAAAAAGATTTTCTCTTTACAATCATCAATATTCACTATCAACTGTGAATCAGAGCAGTCCCAAACACGGTTTAACAACAAGAGACCTTTTCCATGCTGAACTCCAGTGTGTTTCACAATATACACAACACTTCAAATTCCTTGTGCATAATGACAGATGGCATTCCTGTCAGACAGCCTTGTGCTTAGGCATCTAATGATGATCCTGGCCTTCATGTGTTCTGACCTGGTAAAGAAAGACAGGCAGGAAAAGGTTGGGATTTAGTTACCAGAATATGAGAGTTGAAGGTTCTGGGAAAAGTGTAGGATGGGAGATCTTCTCTACAAGACCAGTGAGAGTTGTAGAGCTGAACTGAAATCAGAGATGATCATGGGTACGTGGGTTGTCTCAACCCCAGACATCGCGCCCACAAACCTTACATGTCTAATGAATATTGAACATCAGAACTACAAATGGCAGTAGTTTTCCCAAAACGGCAAGCTTTAATCTGATTAGCTGGCTTTACACAATTTTCGGGAATCTGGTATACAGATTTTTATGCTGTCTTGGAAACTAAGTGGTTTACACATTTTTTTTATGATGAGAACTTTAAAAGAATTAGGAATGTCATGACATTGAATCAGTTTAAAGATTCAATTCTTTCAGATTCAAGGTTTTGTTTGAGATACTATCAAGCTAACAAGATATCTATCAGTACACCTGTGTATTCTGCGTATCTTTCAGGGTTATATTCAGCGTTGTACCGTATTTACTTGCTTCTACGCATCACACAAATAATGTCAATTTAAAGGTCAATTTCTTCTCATCAATGTGGGCGGAGAATATAATGTAGAATATACTGAAAACTGGACCAGACATCTTGCAAATATAAAAGACTACACTTAGGCGAGTTAGTAAAATGCTGATCTGGGTGAACTGTTAGTTTAGGGCCCTGATTAAATTATATTAGAACCATCGGATCTCTGTAGTTAGCAAGTATAACAACTTTTTTCTTTTAACCTTTTTAGTATTGATCAAGTTTTCCAACTAGAGTCATGGGAATTGTTGGAATGTGGGGCTCATTACTCATTTTCCCATTGCATACCTCTAAACTGGCATGAGGCCACAGTTTTTAGCCTCTTCCTTTATCCTGCTTTGTGCAGCTGTAACGGTCACACAGCTGCCCTTCGATGGTTCCCATGGCAACCCTCTCCCTGACGGAAGGGCTCTGGGAGGGCCTGCCCCTAAAGTATGGTCTGTCCTTCATATCCCACATCCACACAGACTTACAAAGATGCATCAGTTTAATGATCAACACAGACTATGTCCTAGGGTTGTCTGGAAATGGAAGTTTACCAGATTGTGCTGAAAGATAGCAGTCCAGTCTGTGGCATTTAGACTCAAGTAACTCAAACAAAATCCATTGTAAAGAAAAAGTCTGTATCAAGGACAATGTATTTCTGCATTATCTATATAACTTTATGTAACTAAATCGTTAAAGTATTGAGCATGCTTTCTCTTTTGTCTCCCTACAGCATGACGGGAAACCGTACTGCCACAAGCCATGCTATGCTGCCCTCTTTGGGCCAAAAGGTGAGAGAAGCTACTACATGCTGAAGTCATAAACAGTACCAAAGTATGTCATGAAATGAACTGTTCTGACAGTTTACTAGCAATTTAGTTAATGCTATAAAATGACTGACTTCCACAGTAACTTACAGAAGAAACTGTAAGTTTAAATGTAAAACATTTTAATTTTAAGAAAACATAACAGGATTTATTATATTACCCACAAACAACGTTTATTCATTTTTTAGAAAATTATAATTATATAATTTATGTTGCAGATCCCATCCATAGTTATTGCAGACATCTTTGACATGCTGGTGACATCCTTGTTTATTATGTAGGTGTGAACATAGGAGGTGCAGGTTCTTATGTGTATGAGGCTCCAGCTAACACAACTCCACCCGCATCCACTGTGGACTCGGCACCCAAAGCTCAGGAGAAGTGGGTCCCGGTATCTTCCAGGCCACCATCCAAAGGTAAATGAAAAGCAGAGGTGCTTTCATGCCTGGGCAAGATGAATCTGTAATTCTATACAGCAGGGGGTGATTTGATCAAAATCTTACATTCCCACAGCAGGGTCCTGACCACCTGTACATTATCCTGCTTATCACACTATCACAACTTCTAAATACTGTAAATGATCTCTGTAAATAAATGCATGGATTTGAGATAAAATGATTTAATTATTGTACTTGCCAAACTTTGGTCTACCTACCTGTCTGTCTGTCTATCAATATATATACATATATCTACTGTGGTATAAACATTATAGCGGAAAACATTATAGAAAAAAATAGGACTGAGTGCATTTCTACAAACATACACCGTACTGTCATACCATCCAGCCCTGATGCTGTCTGTAGTGTCTGCTTTAGCTGAATTATAAATACAGCGATTGGATTCAGAAACGAGTGATAGGTCAACAGCTACAACACACGTATAGGAAACAGGAAGTTTTCAGGCTGCTTTCTACAGCTGGAGGAGAAAATCTATACAATCAATGTGTGCATCTTCCAGTTTCTATAAAATACTTTGCAATGTGACATTAAAACTAAAGGAAGGCCCCTAAGAGGTTTCGTGTGCGTCTCTTATTTCAGCTGGAAGCATCACAACCTTCTCTGGAGAAGCCAATCTGTGTCCCAGATGCAAAAAGAAGGTCTATTTCGGTATGCATTTCTGTCCTAATAATATGATAATATCTTAGACCTTAGTATATAATGGTAGTAAATGCATGACAGAAATGCAGTAGAGCTTACAGAATGACACGTCTCATCACTTCTGGCAGCTGAGAAGGTGACATCACTGGGAAAAGACTGGCATCGGCCGTGCCTGCGCTGTGAGAGGTGCAGTAAGACCCTGGCACCAGGCAGCCATGCAGAGGTGAGGGCAAATGAATAATGCTTAGAGAAAACCACATAATTAGCTGTCATTATATTCCTGTCATTATATTCCTAAGGAAATCTATTTATATTTAAAAAAAGCTAGAATGTTAGAATGCATATTTATTCATACTAAAATTGTGTTTTATTTTTATTAAAGCATGATGGTCAGCCCTACTGCCATAAACCCTGTTATGCTGTCCTCTTTGGCCCAAAAGGTATTGTGTATAATGCATTAAACTCCAGGGGGCGCTATGAGATAATTTTGTGGAGATAATTTTGACAAGTTGTTGTGTCATTTGCTATTTGTTAGCATTAAAAATAAACAGTTATGCATTTTATTATTATTTTGACATGTTTTTGGTATTAATTGAAAATTGGTGTTGTATGTTCACATTTGTGCTTAATAAATCAGCATTTTTATGCAGTATTTGATCATTCCAGCTTTTGTTTTACTCAGATTTTGTATGTCATTAATAGTCTGATTCTCATGACATTTACAGGTGTAAACACTGGTGGTGTTGGCAGCTACATCTATGACAAGGAGCTCAACACGGAGGCCCAGCCTTGATTCTCAGCCTTTTGGAATTCATAGCCTCAACATCACTATAATCACAGCCACTTCCAGAACCTTACGCACTTTCACATATTCCCGTGTCTCGCCTTACCACTGATAACTTGTACCAGCTTGGATCTTCCTGCAGAAAAGTGACGTCACATATTGCAATAAATTGCCTTGCTCCTTGAGCTCCAAATTTCCCTCGAAAGACCTTATTGGTCCATCTGATAGTCCTCCAGGCCCAATCCCAAGAAGACATTTTGACTGACATGATATACTGCACACATGTCAGTGTGATCATGTCTGATTTACCCGTTTCGTTAGTACTGCTAATTTATATAAATGTTTGTCTTTATGTATGTATAATCAGTGTTGCCCAATGTTAAAACAAAGTTGTAGCTACTTTACAGAACCGGGAAACCCTCTTTCACAACACTGCATGTACAGTAAAACATAACGTCTGTGTTAGTACATAAAACAACAGAAGTTTAGTGGGAGCTTTGTTTCATGCAGAGCAGTCAGCCGCTTGAATGGTTTGCTGGCAGATTAATGTCACCTCAGAGCCTCCGAGCAGGTGCGGATCAGGAGCACATAACCATAAATCTAATAGAAACATTCCCAAATCCAGAGTCACTTTTTGGCCATGTGGGATCATTCCTACACTGAAGCATTTTAAGAGATGTTCTGCAAGATGTTTGCAGACAGTGAAGTAAATGTCCAGGCTCTTGTTTATCAGGGGAGGATAAGCTTCTTTTTATAGGGTAGCTAGTTGAAGTCCACAGGGTTTAATGGGGGGCAGAGGTCTATGTGATTGATGCTTGGTGACAAAGTGGCTGCAACTAATATTTATGATGCCAATGTAGTACCATTACTCAGATTAAGGATATGAATAAGCTTTTGTATTGTCTGTGATCTGGTTATGTTAGAAAAACCCCAGTTTCTCAGTGATGAAACTGAAGTATTGTATTTCTCAGTAGGGCTTCAGCTTGTATTAAGTTTCTGTTTGTACTCAATGACTGTTATTGCTGTTAGAATTAT
This sequence comes from Ambastaia sidthimunki, assembly GCA_036877625.1. Classification (NCBI taxonomy): domain Eukaryota; kingdom Metazoa; phylum Chordata; class Actinopteri; order Cypriniformes; family Botiidae; genus Ambastaia; species Ambastaia sidthimunki. The sequence goes on along the minus strand of JAZGTK010008694.1, from coordinate 12,962 downwards.
TTCTTTGCTGTTTTAGGCCTTTGTTATTTTGGTAACTTTCTTATGCAAAGAGAACCTGAACGTCAGTCGTGCTGCTTCTGTATGTTTAACCCCCACATTAAAGTTTACACAATGCTTTTCAATTGTCTTGGATTTCATATGACATCAGTCACATTCAGCCTCTAAGCAAATACAGGAAGGGAGCATCATGGGAAACAGATGGACCTTAATGACTATTGCAGTCACTGTTTCCCTGTAATAACTTAAAAAATTTTAAAGTCATGTTATTCACTTCTGCAGTACTAAATGGTAAAAGGTACACAAAACTGACTTGATTAAGTTGCACTGGAAAAAAGCCAAATGCATTTGAATTAAGACACTTCAGAAGTATTTGGTTACTGTCTGGTTGTCAGGCTGTCCATAGTTAATGTGATGAACTACAGCTGTGGTTACTCCTGCACACGTGTGTTCTTGAGGGGAGCTGACATCATACATCAACAAGAAATGACCTTGGGACCAACTGGTTAATTTAAAAAATGCAAACTTTGTTAGGAAAAGTTAGTTTTAAAGTAAAACTTCTAGCATAATTTGTTTGCAGACAGTATTTTGCTATCTAATGCAATTCAATTCATAATTTTGTCAGTGTGGTGTAATTGTCCAAATACATTTTGGGGCCACTATATAGGCTACATCCACAGGAACAACAGTAACACATCACACACATGCTGTTTAAACTGTCATTAGAGTCAACGACTGTTGAGTTTCACCCTGACATCATTAAACAACAAAACGTGGGCCAATGCAGCTACAAGCACAGTTTCTGCCCACATGCTGGAAACAGGTAAATCTGCATTCACATAACATCACGTACAGTCAATGTGAAATGTCACATTACTGCAATAAATCAGGTACTCAAACTGAGGTGTCTTTAAACGTTTAACTGTCAAAACTTTGTTTTTACAACATGTTTTTACAACATGTCAACATATTATGCAACACTGTTTTTGCAACATTTTGCAATGCATCTGCCATATTTGGTAAGATCCTATTGCGATTCTATCTCTAAATTGACAGGGTGGTGACTTCTGCCTTACCCAAGGGAGGAGTTTGGTTACCAGGATACACTTCCTGTCCATTTCTGAACGCTTTTAAATCACTGAACTCTGTAACTGGGAACAAACTGTTCATAGGATACAGTATTCTGACTCAGATTCATGCAGTACCTGACCACAGATATAAACTCAACTCATATAGACAAATGCGAACACACTGCAGTTCTGTGATAAAGGTGGGCAAACTGGCAACACGATCTGGCCAGACAGAGCAGGATTAGGTTTAAATGAGTCCAGCTTTAGCCACACATTACGATCTGCCGAAGTGTCACAGATAGATAAATGAGACAAAACCTAAAGCAGCTTGTAGCAACCACCTCTTCCAGGAACTAAAATCCCAGTCTTGTATAAACTGTAATATTTAATATATAATATATTGTAATATGTATAATATATATGTGGCTGCTAATGCTCAGATGTAAGTGGATGGAGCATCACACACAAGATTGCAGAAGTATTCAAAAGTGTGTTTGTTACACACGGTTAATCTTCACAGCAACAGAGAGTGTATAAAGTATGGGTGGTTATTGTAATAGAGATACCTGATGCACACTTTTACCTAATGGTAACAGTTTAATCAACAGCTTAATCGTATTCCAAAAATACAAAGACTTAGATTCAGGGAAATGAATTCTATTGTTATCCACTAGAGGGCCAGTGCTTTAGTGAGTATCTACTGCTGGTTTCATTTCTGAATGTGGAATAGTTTTGAGCAGCACTGGGCACAGACGCACTGGAAACAGTGACAGCACTGTGAGGCATTTTTGCATCTATTCTTTACACTATCTTTCATCATGTTCTGAATTAATGTTTGCTTAGTATTCCTCCAAAAATAGAGATTTTTCCTATTCAGTAAAAACAGATTCACCCAGCAGATGGCTTTTACCTTAACATTTTTTAACTGCATGCATTTGTCATAAATATTTAAATCATTGAAAGTCAAGTAAAGAGTAAATGTAATGTTTGCTTTAAATTAAACATCAAAGGCTCTTTAAGATGTAGCTGAGTGACAGTAAACACTTTACAATTACTGTAATATACTGTAATAATATAAATGACTGCAACTCTATTTAATGTAAATAATTGCATCTCTGTCCTTCATTCTCATTGTAACCCACAGCAACCCATTCAGCATTTACCTTCTTAAATGATATTTTATTGCATCCTATTAAATAGTCAAAGTCTCTGTCTCTGCTTAATGTTTTCTTCCTCTTGTAATGATACACAGATGTGTATTTAACACAACGCTGGCCTGAAATCACTTTACGTTTATTAGTCTGATGTCTTTCTCTGCCAGTGCAGCCTAAACGCCACATGTGTTATTTGGATTTAAAAGTTTAAGGCATCATGGGAAATCTCCTTCCTTCCACTCTTCTCGATTCAGCCTGTAGGGAAAAATGCATTACTGGCCTTCTTTGCTGTAAGGTCTTATTTTCATAATGTTACTGTGATGAAAGAGACCAGAATGGAAGTCAGTGAGCCCTGATACCTTAAGAGCCCAGACGGCATTACTTGAACAATAAACCCCCGTGTTATGTTTCTGCTGTCACTGCCTTACAGTAGAATGTGATCGTTCTGCACATGTGGGCTGCATGACGCAACTACATTTCAGACTGATGAATCCTGCAAAAAGACATACTTGATTTGTTTAAGGTGGTTAGTGCTGGTTAGCTGGTGGACTGGTGCTGTCATGTTTTGACAATGTAATCTTAGCTGGTTAAACTGGTTGACTATAGATTAATCAGCACACTAGTGTCCCATGCAGGAGACCAACATCTATTGCTTGTGACCAGGTATGCTGCTCTTTTCAGGAAATAGTACAAAGGATATAATTGTACATACAGGTAATATGTTGTAAATATAGTCACTATAGTTATATAGTTATTCAGGAATATTTGCATTCATTTTAATAGCAGTTGCAAAGCAGGTAAATGTAGTGTTCAAGTTTCATGGGCAAAAAATGGTGGCCTAAAAACCTGGCATGAACACGACACGAGTGTCCATAAAGATGGTAGATTTTAATGTACTTTCAGCTTCTACCAGCAGAGAGTAATTGATGAAAGCAACTGAAAAAGTCTGTTGTAAACCATCAAGCCAAACATTAGACTCTGCTCTATCTGTGGTCTTTGTCTTTTGTCTATGAACATAATCATTTGACTGTAGTCAAATTTAGAAAGTCAGTATTTGAACATGTAATAAGTACTGCCTTACAGTGAATGCTGGGTTTAAACATTGGTGGAAGAGACTTGAGAACACAGGTTTGTTAAATGAAATCCACCCCACATCATGTGTCTTTTTCCAAGATGTGAAATTTCATTCCATTGTTGAGTGGAGTCAGTTATCTGTCCTGCATTAGACAAAAGCACAAAAACATTTTTGAAGACATGCCCTTCTAAGCATGCAAAGGGTTTGACAGTTTCTTGCTGCTGGGCTTTATTGAAGCCTTCTTAGTGCCAATACCAGCTTTTTTGGAAAGCAGCACATCAGAAACTATGAACATAAACATTCACTGGCGTGAGCAAGTTTTAACAACAGTTGTTTTACTGAAGACAGCTGTACCATGATAAACTTTATGAGGGAACAGCACACACACAAATCTTCATGGCACCATTTCACACTATTTTTAGCTAAATAAATACGGTTTTTAGACTAAAAGGCCACAAAAGTGCCGTACCTGTTTAGTAAATCCCCTAGTTTTTCACTTTAGTGTTATTATTGATTCCAGGTAAAGACAACCTGTTTTGTGTCACTTTAGCTGATAAAGTGACATGTCTGGCCCTTCCGCAGGTCTCCCTCTTTCCCTTCCTTTGTCACCGAACTTCCTGTTATGTGTTAACCTCCCCATCCCAGCATCAAAACTGGGCTGCATTCCCAGAATTAATCCAACCCAGACTTTTCCATTCCAACAGTATTTTAGTTTGAAGTTCTTATTCTGTTACTTTCCTTTGGGACTTCAGATCCGAAAGACACCACAGCTGTGCAGAGAAATGATAGATTGATTTAGACACACTAATAGAGTGACAAACTTCAGTTCACGGACTTTTATTATCTTTTAACACATCCGTATTTTTTGCATAGCCCGGAAATCTTGGGAAGACATCAAGGCCAAAACCAGAGAGCGGCTAACACAACAGCCAAAGCAACAACACCTTACCAGTGCAGGAACATACTGTACACTGCTTACCCTTATATAACTCTTCTATAAAAATGTAAGACAAACTCTGATTCAAAACGTAATATTACATATTGGATTGTTCCCATATCCTTATATTGACTTGCTGGTGTTTGTTTCTGTTACTGTACAATGTTCTAGTGCAGATGTATTTTTAGTAGTGCCAGACCTACAATCTCTGCCAGACCTGAGACTCAAACCCACAACCTTCCGGTTACAAGTCGGACTCTCTAACTATTAGGCCACGACTGCCCCTAAAAAATTTGACCTCTGCATTTAACCCATCCTTCATGAGGAGTGAACACACACTGCAAGTCGTTAATACACACACACCCAGAGCAGTGGGCAGCTATCACTGCAGCGCCCGGGGAGCAATCAGGGGTTGGGGTTAGGTGCCTTGCTCGAGGGCACTTCAATTGCTACCTGCCGGCGCTGGAATCGAACCAGCAACCTACTGATTACTAGCCCGACTCACTAACCAGTAGACCACAACTGCCCCCCAATCACAACTGCCACAACTGTTGTGGTGGTGAGTATTGCATAGGCAAGGGTCAACAGAAATGATAAGACACAATAAGTGTTTTCTCAGTTCAGCACAACAAAAGCACTATACACACTGAGTTATAGGCTGACGGGCAGACTGAAAGATGCCAAATTTCCTGCGATAGATAAAGCAGCTGCACTGCTATTCTTTGACTTTGCTAAATTCTTCTGTGGTCTGAATGAGTTCCCACATAAACCTACCAGAGGGGCCCTTTGGTCCAACTCTTTCCTCTGGGAAAACATTTTCTCTGAGCTTTCTTTTTCACGTCTGGAGAGCGAATCAGCATTTGTTTGTGTTGAGCAATGGTTTCCATAGAGACCAAAGGTTCTCAGACATTCAGCATTCCAGAATATTTATTCGAATATTTTTTTCGATGATAGAACAGACATGTTAAATCAAATCCCTCATGTCCTGCTTTTGAGAAAGATTAGCGTTTATAATCAGGGGCCATGTGGGGACTCAGGAAAGTGAGGATTGATTCTAATTTTAAACGGCAAATAGGGCCTCAAAATCTTGACCTTAAAAAAGCTACTTCTAATCGTTAGTATGCTAACCTGTTATTAGCACCTGATTAGCAACTGAAACAGCAGCCAACAGAAATCCAGACCAAAAGATGCCAAAACCTGTGGGCTCTGACTCAAACCACACTGGACTGATTTAAGCCATGCACAAAACTGTGCCCAATCAGGGCTTTATCCATCCAGCAATACAGTAAGTCAGAGATGCTGGTTGTAGAAAGTTATTTACCCCCTGACAACAATATCTTTCACATTAGTGACTAGTTAAATCTAGCCGGTTATGGCATTAATGATTGTTGTCATTGTTCCACAGCCTTAAACATAGCACTAAAAAGTGTCAAACATGTGCCTTAACATTTATAGTAAACACGCTGAGCTGTTAAAGCAATTAAATTTACAAACCAAATCAAAACCGAATGAAATTAAGCCACAACAGAACTAGCCTACAACACAACTAGTTCACCCAAAACAGTGGGGACAGTTCACCCAAAAATTCTAATTTCTCATTCAAAATGAATCATTTACTCACCCTCATGTGAGTTTTGTGTTCTTCTGTGGAACACAAAAAGCGTTATTTTGAGAAAATCTCTCAGTGGTTTTGTGTCTCAGTGGTTCAATTTTCATTTTTGGGATAACTGTCCCTTGGAATGAATCAATGTTATTAAGCCACAGCAGTGTACCTGACAATAAGTTGGGCTCTGTGGTAACTGTAGTAAGATATTGGATAATATTTTACTTTAATCTTAGTGAATCTTAGTTTTTGGTGTGCTTTAGAGCCTCAAATCTAATGTGTTTTTCATTCCTGTTCCGTAATCCCGCAGAGCCGTTATTTCACAACATGGATTTACTAGCCGTTTCCACAGTAATGCCATATTTAATGAACTGGTTTTATAGGAACAGCAGTATTCCCAAACAATCGACCACAAACCCCTCAGCCTAATATTCAATGATGACTTAACCACTGTAATATTACACATCTGCTACATTTAAGGCGAAATCTTTTAAGATCCTTATCAGCATGAAAAATTCCACAACACCTTCCAAATATTGACACAGGTTGCCCTTCATCAGTGACTTTCTTAAAACACTTTACACTGCAGAAATCAATCAAGTCACTTTAGTGATGATTTTACACTGAGGCTTTTGGAGAAGAATAAACATTAACACATATCCAGCTTAATAACTTACGTCTGCTGTCTGCCAAATCTAAACATTTCCTTTTGATTTCATTGGATGGATGCAGCACAATGATGGCTAAGCGCCAACTGCACAGTAGAGCCTGAGACAATGATCGATTCTCCGGGTTTCTCTGAGGAATACGGAACAACGGCACTTTCCTTGCTCTCATGCACCGTGGTTCTTAAATTGCAAATTTTCCATATAAAACCTTTATAATTCATCCTAGTTTGTGTCAAGGCATGCCAGAGTTTTGGCTTGGAATAAAAGTCTTACAACTTCTAACTCAAAGTTCCTATGTTTCCTTTTCTAAAAGAAAAAATATGTTTTCCTTTAGCGTGCTGACAGTTTTCTCACTCTGTTAGACATGGGTTTATTGTACAGGTAGTTGCTAAATCCTTAAAAGTTACATAGTAGGCAATTGGTACAGTGGCAGGTCACCAAGGTTACCATTTGCCTGTAGAGTGTTTTCCTGGCTGCTTTGCTTTCCCTCAGCCTGTTACCCCATTATGACATAACACTTCTGTTTCAAGCCAAACTCTGTCCGTTGCAACCACAGCCATTTCCGTGCTGATAAACTGGTTTAATGAAAACTCCAGAGTACACGAATGGAAACTGCCCTGCAATGTAGGACTTTTGGAGTTCCATTGTAAGTACATGGTGAAGAAAATCCCCAATTTTTAAAGCTGCACCAGGACACCAATAAACCTGTATTCTTGGTTATTTTTCTTACTGATCTTTGCCACGTGTGGATCGCAGGACTTGTAATGAAAACCGTGTGGATGTGCAGTACGCCAAACATTGTGTCTGATTTGTATTAATGGATTTATGGCAGTATATGTGGTGTCACAGTGGAGTGGATGGTTACAGCATTTTGGTGGCAGAAATCCAAACTTAAATGTACATTGAGGCTTATTCAACCATCTCCAAAATGCTGCAAAATGTAACATTTCTGTCTCTGTTTTTGATTCGTTCCATTGACAGGACTTCAGAGCCAGTCGCGAAGGTCCACTGAGGCATATGAGAGTAATTTTCTCTGCTGTAGAGGAAACCAGTGGCAAAATAAAATGGTTTAGCTTACTGCTGGTTTACCTACAGGTATTTCTGAACTACCCATCAAATGAGTGAAACAAAGAGTGGAAAAGTGTGAATGGAAACTTGGCACTGAACAAAAGGTGTGTCTGCAGAAACAGGAATTCAATGATTTCACATGACTGAATTTCTGACTTTCATCATCTTCCTGATGTAATCATTTTCTGTCCTTTTCTTGCAATAGCTGAAATACTCCAGATCACATCTTTTAGGTGTTTCAAATAGTTATTAAAATGTTGTTTTGTTTTTAATCAACTTTTTAGTTCAAATATCCTGCCTCGCTGAATGAGCCTATACAGTGTGCTTTATATTTAATATTTCAAAAATGAATCAATAAAGTTATTCAGATTTTTTTTACGTATTACTTTTTTCTGTTAAACACAAAAGGAGCAACTATAAAGCCTGGTCACAGTTTTTCATGCAAAATGAAAGTCAAAATAAAGTCAAAGAAATGTCAAAAGGACATGTTTCTAAAAAGGTCTATTTCACCTATGCGCTATATTATAAGTCTTCCAAACCCATGATAATAAGAAACAGATTGAAATTTAGGCTGTTGTTTACATGAGTCACTTTTAATGCTTTTCTGCATCCTTTTTTAAGCTTCAGTCCACATACAATATAATTACATGGAAAAGAAAAACCAGCCTTTGGAGTTTGGAACAAAATGAGGGTGAGTAAATGATGGCAGAATTTTCATTTTTGGATGAACTTATCCATGGGGTCTTCTGCTCAGCCGACGTGTGTCCAGCGCTCTTATCACACTGCTCTGATGCAGTGTTTCATGTGACATTTTCTTTATGCATTTATAAGGGAAGCCCATTACACTGGAACTATTCCAAGTCAGCTGAGGTAACAGTTCTTTGAACAATAAATGCAGATTAAACCGCAATAAAACGTGTGTGTTTAATGCAAAACTGGAACCCTAAACAGCTTAGTGCATTAAACTTTTAGTGTCAGCATGTGGGGGGGTGGAACTACAGCTGACAGGATTTACAGTACAATACACAGTTCAGTAAGCAACAAGCTACAGTTTCTTATGTTCTAATGTTCAATAAAGTTGGAGGCTGAATAGGAAAACCAAATGCAACATATGCTTGCAGTTTAAAAAAACACTATGAAAAACACTATGTTGTCTATACTTCATAAATATATGTCTGGCAATAAAAGCTGAACAGTTTAGCTTGTTATGTTGTGCCGAGTGGACATGGGCTGATATAATAAGACAGCTTCTTGCAATACTGTTAACAATCTTCCAAACACATGCAGGCTCATCATATCCTGTTTTTTTCTGGTTACCATGGTGCAGGATGTAAACTATGACAAATAATAACCGGTTGCTAAGGAAACACAGCTTTTTTAAAACTCCCTCTTTTTTGCGGAAATAGTTGTATTCTTTCCAGTGCAGTGCCAGACCAAAAGATTACAAGTAATGATGTTTATGTTTACCGGCAGTGGGAAATGACCATCACATTTCAATCAGTCCAGTATGAACAGATTATGTCTGCATATTTTTAATCTTTAATCTCCTTTTAATTACAACAGTCATGTTTTCTTGCCACAATTTCTTAAATAAACACATAATTAGGTCTGAAATACAAACATGCTACAATACAAAGAGAAATCTTTATATTTGCACGGGGGCTGACATGATACTCCCAACATGAGTTTAAACAATCCTGCACTTGTGTAAACCTTCTTTCACCTTTTGATACTTTTCCAAGACAAACATTTGTTACTGTACTGACATGTAACTATGTGTATATTCAAGTACATTAAGCCTGTGATAAATGAACTGATGACTTTGCTAATTAGTGGTGCTTGCTAACACAATCATCACTTCTGCTATTGCTAAAGCTAAGTATTAAACTACAACTTCTGCTTGTACTTCAGACACCAATGATGTCTCAAACTGCACAGCTTAACTATAATAAACGATCAAACTTACAATCCTTTGACTTGGGCCAGTAGGTAACCAACTGGCAACCATTTGGCAGCACCCAAGCAACCAATCAGAACATCTCAGCAACCAGTAGCAACATGCTAGAAACCTCTCAGAAGACCTGAGCAACAGCATAACAATGCCCTCGCAAGTGGCAACCACCCAAAACCCAGCATTGCAGGTGTGAGTTTTGCATAGAAAATCTCCACTCACGTTTCCTTGCATGTTTGTTCTTATTTGACTTTGAAGCTACACTCAAAAGTTATCTAAGGATTTCCTACTATAGTAATTTATAAAGTCTGAATGACAGTAACAAAGTTTTTTAACACAAAATAAAGCTCTACAGTAAAAGCTCAATGTTAAAAAAATGTTAGAAAAGGTTAAAGCTGTGTAAAATGTATAGTATGTAAGGTGTTACATTTCCTGCAAAGAAGTTGTATTGATAGTGTCTAGATTTGGAAGGCACAGTGTCAGAAGTCAAACACTACCCACAACAGAGTTACTATGGCAACACTGTGTCCCACCTATGTCCTCCTCGTACTCTCACGTGTGTACATGATGAAACAGCAAAAGGCAATAAATGAATCATGCTGTCAAGGTCTATAGACGAGTGTGTGTATGTGTTCTTTTACAGACATGCTGTAACATTTCGTCTGTATCAGCCAACAAAAGGGCGAGATCGCTACAACGAGCAGCTTATTTTCCCATCCCTCCCTTTACATGGCGATGATGACTTAAGTTCTGATAACTGTTATTCCCTGGGCCCTGATTACCTAATCAGAGACGTCTGTGTTTGCTCACCCCCTTTATATACGCCCTGATACATCAAACTGACAAAGAACTCTCACAATTACTGTATTCATATATTGCCTTTTCAACTCAAAATAACTGAATAAATATACTGAAACTAATTGAAAATATGCTAAACCTTTGTAGGATAACGGCTATAAATCAGCAGTAATTTATAACAGCATCGTAATAGAATAATGATCTATAAAACATGCCAGTTCGCAATATATCCCATGACAGACAAGTTACAATTGTGCTTCCTCAGAGACAGAATAATGTTTTGACAACAAACTAGCATTGAGGAGTTACTTGGTGTAACTGAAAGGAAATATAAGTTAGTATCAACTAAAAATATTGATACTAATTTTACATTTTCCTGTAACACAAACACACACACATATACTGTATATACTGCGAACCAAGGCAGTATTCAAATGTTTTCTCCGTTATGAAAATTGTCCATGTTTTATTGTAGTAAGAGTATACTCTGCACATTAGCAAAGTTGTAAGCCAAACTTCACAAAGTTGGCTTGCTAATAAACTTTACAGTTTTATCCTTTTGTTTACAAATGAACAGCTCGGGTGTAAATACAAAGCAATAATGTTGGGCTGTTAGACATGAAACAGTGGGTGTGTTGTTTGTGACAGTGAGTCTGCTGAAATGGAACGATGGCCAGGCATGACTGGGTAAACATGGGTGGTATTATATAGCTGGAAGCTTGCTGATGGATCAGCTGTGTGTGGAGCTGTCAACATAAATTAAACACAAAACACCAGGCAAGAGATGCTTAGAGCTGCAGCTAAATACAAGGACTCATAATGTATAGGCAGAATATGAAATTTTAAATTGTAATAAAACCCTTCACATTAAATTAAAAATGAATTAAATTTAATATAGAGATTTTGTAATTATATATAATTATATTAGACATAACATCATACAATTACATATTTAATTCAATTAGACATAACATCATACAATTAAATATTCAATTAAGTCAAAAAGATTAGAATTATCTGACCTCTGGTGAACTGTCTTAAAATGACATCATTATATGGCTGTGTGTAGTTCTGCATACGTCAGTTATGTCTTTTGCCACACATAAAAACATGTTGGGCAGTTACCATGGTGCGTGTGATCAATCCAGGGGTTGGGCGGAGACTCTACTGTCCTCTCATAAAACATCTGATCTATCAACAACTGATGCTGTTTATCAAACACACACACACACACAAATACGCCTAATGTACACAAAGACACACATAAATGGCCACGCATATGCATAAACAAACAGAATTCAATATAAATAAAAAGCCTCATTGTCATGTTCAGAATAATGAAAGGCGAGTGGTAAACCAGCTTTGACCCCTGTACATACCCTCCTACTAGCTTAGTTACGTTATCAAACAGCCATGTTTACACAAACATGTGTGCTGACTATTTTGTGTATGAAAAAAAATCTTAAATATTTATGAAACCACATTTCTGTAGCAACTGATAGTTATTGCATGAAATGTTGAAGCTAGAAGCAGTGAGTATATTGGCGATTTGGGGGTGTTTGATGACATCAGATTCCAGGTGATGTCTGTGGATAAGACAGATATTACGCAATTTGAAAAGGACAATCCCACTAAAATGGAATGACATTTGTATGGTACAGACCAGATCAGATTTCTGTCCAGTTCAAACAAGCACAGAGCTCATCTTGTTTTCAGTGCAAACCTGATAAAAGCCATTCACACAAACAATGATGAGGCTCTAGTGGCTCCAGTATTTGCACAACTTTCTGGAAACTTATTCAGAGTCAAATCAATACAGTTCTGTACTCCCCCATGTTGTTAAAAGGACACATACAGCAGAGCAGCTGTCAACAACACTGGAGATTTGGACACGCCTACTAGTTCTTATTATTACTATTTTCCACATTTTATAATAATAATAATAATAAAGCCATCAAAAATATTATGGGATATGGGAATATAGTAGAGATGTTCATGAGAAACATGAACAGATAATGTAACAAATTTCTGTAATAAAACTGATTGCAGCTGAGCAGAAGTAAAGAAAAAGTGTATTGCACTAGAAATATGCAATATTAATATTATAAAAAATAAGCTGAATGTTGATCTTCAAACAAAAAATCTAAATTATGCTAATTCATAGAGAAATTATATATAAAATGATTTTAAAGCAAACCTAATTTATAGCTGAAAAAACATCAATAAAAACGTAAACAAAATTAACAGACAAAATAATACTATACACTGCATAAAGAAAAACGATATAGCAGCGTGCACGGTCTCTCAATGATAAAGCGAAAGGCGTCCTCGTGCACGCGCACAGGCGCGCGCTCTCGCTCTGCCTCTCTCTCTCTCTTGTTCGCCGTGTGCAAACTCTTTTTACAGCGCTATAAATAAGGCTGTATGTTAGATGTGCTCAGACCAAAGGCGTGGCTGACTGCAGGTGGACCGCTGCTCCTCTCCATCTCAACTCACTACAACAGGACTTTTCTCCTTCAGGGAACTAAAATACCGCAAACATGCCTAAATGCCCCAAGTGCGAGAAGGAAGTGTACTTTGGTAAGAAAACCTATGTAAAATATTCGTATTTGCATATAAGCTACTTAAAGAAATAAAATAA
>JAZGTK010008693.1:0-18005 GCA_036877625.1 Ambastaia sidthimunki | reverse complement strand
ATTAAACAGAATAATTACTGCGGCTCTCATTTTAAGCCCTGAACACAGATCAGCTGATATTTAAAGACAAATTGCATTGAACCCCCCCCCTCTCTCTCTGCAGTGTGCATGACCAACTGTCCCACTCTTATTGTGACTGTGGGCTTGCCTGCCAGAGGAAAAACGTACATCTCTAAAAAACTCACACGCTACCTCAACTGGATTGGTGTTCCAACAAAAGGTACTGCAATAATGCATGCAATATAAAAACATGATGCATGTTCTTACTAATGGCTAAATTATAAAAGCAAACCTCTTATAAATCTTTAAATTTTGGCAGAATTCAATGTTGGACAGTATCGGAGGGAATGTATGAAAATCTACACAAACTTCGAGTTCTTTCGCACAGATAATGAGGAAGGGCTGAAGATACGAAAGTATGATTCTGTTTGTGTTTGAATATGTTATTGTGAATGCTTGTTTTGCTGTTTTTGTGATGTGTGTGTGTTTGTTTTTTTAGGCAATGTGCTTCTGCAGCACTCAATGATGTCAGGCAGTACCTCAGTGTTGAAGGAGGACAGGTTGCTGTGAGTAGTTTTGTGCAGTTTGTATTCATTTTAATACAGTTTAATTGTTGTACAGTTAGTTGTTCCAGACTGGTTTTGGTATTGGTGGTGTCAGTGTTTATAAAAAGTGTGTTGATTTGTCAGGTGTTCGATGCCACAAACACAACCAGAGAAAGAAGGAACACAATCATAAGATTTGCAGAACAAAATGGCTATAAGGTAAAACACGTTTCAATCGTATTATTAAGGCTGATTCACAACAGCAAATAGTGTCATTGTTTTATCCTAATGTGTGTGTTTATAATTTTTCTTAGGTGTTTTTTGTGGAGTCTGTGTGTGAAGATCCCAAGGTTATTGCTGAAAACATTGTGGTAAGACAGAGACTGAAATATCAACAGATGATTCTAATGTATTATGTGGTGATTTTTAATGTTTTAGCAATTCGTCATCTTAGATAAATCCGGTTCTGCTACAGAACTTATCATTAAATTATCATTACTGCTATCATTGATTCTTTGTTTAGTTCCCAGCATTTATTTCCTTTCTTTCTGTATGTGGGAGAGCAGCAGGTAAAGTTGGGCAGTCCAGACTACATTGACTGTAGCACAGAAGAAGCCATCCAGGACTTCATGAAGAGGATCAAATGCTATGAGAACAGTTACCAACCACTGGATGAAAACTTAGACAGGTTGGAAATCCACTTCCACTCTTTGTAATTGTCTGTAGTAGTTCTTAGTAATGTTTCTATTAGAATTATAAAACTTTGTAATCCAAAAGAGAAGATCCTCTGAGGTAACGGTTTAATCAAAGTTCAAGAGAAAGATTTGAGTGATTTCCTTCATTTTGTTTATAGGTGACTTGAGCTTGTATATTTTGTCTTACAGGGAACTGTCATATATTAAAATAATGGATGTTGGTCAGAGATACTTGGTGAACCGTGTACTTGACCACATTCAGAGCAGAATCGTTTATTATCTGATGAACATCCACATCACTCCACGCTCCATCTACCTCTGTCGCCACGGAGAGAGTGACCTTAATGTCAGAGGTCGCATCGGAGGGGACTCGGGCCTGTCACCCCGTGGGAGAGAGGTGTGTGTTATATGTGGAAGGGATTATGTCGATCATTGATTGCTTTTGTGGGAGCTGTGTTCCAGACATGATGAGCTGTGATGCTCATGTGGTAGATGCAGGTTCGATTCCAGCCAGTGTGGTGTCTTAATTACTTTCATGTTCCAAATCTCTCCAAATCTAATTTTCTGCTGTGTAAAATAGTGATTGGTTAAGGAAGTAGAGGTGCTACCAGGTTTTGTGGCTATTGCTAAATTGTACACTCAGATTTACTCTCTCTCGCTCTCTCTGTCTCTCTCTCAGTATGCTCAGTGTCTGGGCAGGTTTATTCAGGATCAGAATATAAAGGATCTCAAAGTTTGGACCAGTCAGATGAAAAGAACCATTCAGACAGCTGAGGCATTGGGTGTCACTTATGAGCAGTGGAAAGCCCTCAATGAGATTGATGCTGTGAGTATGCATTGGTGCTTTGTTAATACATTTCAAGTGTTTGCTCAAAAACTGGTGAATGTGTGACTCTATACTTAATCATGTGCAGGGCGTGTGTGAGGAGATGATGTATGAAGAGATTCAGGAACATTATCCCCTGGAGTTTGCCCTGAGGGACCAGGACAAATATCGCTATCGTTACCCTAAAGGAGAGGTGAGAGTGTGCTGAAATGTTCTCATCTATTATGCATCATGAGCCAGAAAAGAGACCACAGCTAACATGAAACATTCTCAGAACATTGGCTAATGTTCTCTAGAAGTTCTCTCAAAGTTCTTGCAAAAATGTTGCTAGAATGTCTCTTTAACATTTTATAACGTATATGTAAAACCTTATTCTTAAGTGAAAATAGTGTAATTACATTCTTTTGTCTCAAAAAAAGTACGTTTTGAACATTCCTAGAATTTTCAAAAAACTTTTTAAATGTTTTTGTAACTTAATGTAAACATTTTGGACACTTTCTTACAACATGAAATTGTTAGCTGGGACACATCACATGACATCTACAGGAAATGTAATATTCTGTCTGTTTGCAGTCTTACGAGGATTTGGTCCAGCGACTGGAGCCTGTTATTATGGAGCTGGAGCGACAGGAGAACGTTTTGGTTATTTGTCACCAGGCTGTTATGCGCTGTCTGCTTGCTTACTTCCTGGACAAAAGTGCAGGTGTGTGGATAGGAATTTTCCTGCAGTGTGGTCCATTTAACATTAAAGCACATCACTGTGACCTTTGACCTGTTTCTTTATCATATTGTAGCGGAGCTGCCATACCTCAAGTGTCCCCTACACACAGTGCTGAAGCTGACCCCTGTGGCTTACGGTGAGAAAATCACCTCTCAGTAACACAGAAATATTACACTATACTATCTTTATCTCTACCATATCATTTTAGCACGTGCAAAAGTTATTGTTGTTAGTTTACAAATATCCTGTCGTCATGCAGCCCACAGGTCATTCTGAAACCCTTGTTTGGTATTGTACTGCTCAGAATTAAAACAAGAGTACTCAAAACTAAAAGCTATTAACCTGTCATCGAGAATGAAATGAAAGAGACTTCTTTTTCCTTTAAAAATTGTTTTTTTTTCTCAGTTTAGCTTTTAACTTGGTTATGATCTTAGAAATACCTTAAAAATGATGTTTAAAAAAAAATGGAGACTTTTAAGTCAACTGTTATTTTGCTGAAAACATAACCTAGATTTTTTTCCTGCTGTAGGCTGTAAAGTGGAGTCGATCTATCTTAACGTGGAGGCAGTGAACACTCACAGGGACAAACCTGAGGTACGTACCCCAAACTGTCAACACAAAAGCAGTCAATTTATATTGTAAAACATTAACACTGACTGTTTTATCTGAACCAACACTAAGTCCATCCTTTGACTCTTGATAGAATGTGGACGTCTCCCGTATGGCAGAGGAAGCCCTTCTCACTGTCCCCGCCCACTACTGACCTGTGACATCACATCCGCAACACTCCCATCAGGCTATTCCATCCTTTTAGTCACTCCTGTAATTGGTTTCTGTGTGTTCAGGAACATTGGACAGAATATCAGTTATGAGTCTTGAAGATGAGGTGACTGGAATCCAGTTAATAAATACTAACCCAAGTGTTGGGGTGTGAGTGTGTGTTTATACATGTAGGTCCGTGATTGTGATTTGAGGTTTGCACAAAGCAGATCTGAAGAACGATCTTCTGAAGAGTTTTGAGTTTTCTTTCTGTATTTTTCTACTACAGTTTTTTTTCTGGAATAATTTTTTTGCGAATGGGAATCAATAATTATGGCACTTGGTGTCTTACCCACTTTTTGATTTCTTAATGTTTCATATATAAAGGCAATATTTTACATCTCATTCACAAACAGGTAGTTAGTTAAAAGTTTGCCTGTGTCACAACACTAAATGTTAACAATAGAAACTGTCTTGCAAATACATGTAACTGGTTAACAAAAATGACAGATCATCACTTCACATTCTATAGTGATGTTGAAACACCTAGATATTACAGTTCATCAAAAGCATGTGATCAATGGAGGAATTGTTTTCTTTCCAAGTAGTTTGGCTTCGATTAGAATTCAGACATATTTAAAAATGAGATTTAATGTCAATTTTGGCAAAGAATCTTAATCTTTTACCACCAGTTTGTTTGCAAAGCCAAATACAATGTTTACAATGTTTAATATTTTTAAGCCTAGTTAAAATAGGCCTTTTTGCACACTAAGCATACTTAAGCATACTTTACTAAATCATTGTATTTTTGAAGTATTGATTTAAATTTCCTAAGGATATTTTTTCTTGTTTACTTTATAGTCTACAATGGGGTTTTTTGGAGATAAAGTGAGTGAAATGTTTTCATCTTTATTTTTGTTAATGTTAAGTAATGGGATTGTTTTGGGTAAAATGTTTTTCTATTGTTTGATTAGCACTTTGAGAACAGAGTGGAAGAATTTGTGAGTTTGAACCAGTGTGAATAAGTTCTGTATGTCTTCCCTGTGATCAGTAGGGCTGTGCTGATGTTTGAAGCTTATGGTTCTCAGTTAGACGCACAATGTACAAATTTTCCTTCATTAAACCATTATAGATACAACTTTGTGCTTGTTCTTGCGTTGTTTATGCATCACTGCAGGTTTATGGCAAGATTTGTTCACAACAACAACACACTCATTGATTATACAAATGCATTGCAGAGTCAACTGATATTCTGTTACAAAATATTACAGGAACATAAATGAACGTTTCAGTAAAATTTGTATAGGTTTATTATTTATCCTTTTGCATGGATGCCAATCCTATTAATATAAACCCCTGAAACAGACACATCTCCAAGTTAAAATAAATATACCCTCAAAAAATATATAAATTTCACACGATATAAAAATCTCAAACAGTTCATTATGATAGAAAGGTGAAAGGAAAACTAGAGACATTTCTGACAAATCTTTAACATTATTATGCTGATGTGAAGGCATCCTATAATACTCAAACAGTGCAAAGAAATTTTAAAGTGTAATGTCAGTGCCTAAAAATTAACATCACCTCATGCAACGATGAAGTTCAAATATTGTCAGTGCACACTGATACAAAGTTAAAGGTGACGTGTGTAATTTCTGTGCTATTAGCATCACTCCCCTGTCTGCCATTGGTCGGCTAAACAGATAGCCACGCCCCAAACTGAAGTCGTTGGTGGGGCCAATGTTGCTAAGTCAGGATGCTTGCTTTGCTGTTTACACTTTTCAGGGGAATCAACCTACAAATGCAGTTTGCTACATTCTGTTCCACCCTAGGACGACCATTTTTAAGGCTGCGATGTTAAGCGCTTGCAGAAAAAATGCGCACACATGCACTTTATGCTTAATTATGTCAGTGTGTCTTTATGGACCCGCCTCTCATGCTGGCTGCTGCGGGTTGATGTTGAGGTGGGCGGGGTTTCCCAGCAGACCAATCCGCTGCTTGTGTTTCCTCTGTTCAGTCATCTAAAAAAACAAACACAAAATTGCCAACAGAAAGTGACACTAGAAAATAAATAGTATTTAAAGATAAACAGTATTGAAAATATAGCACATAACTAGTTTCTTTAAAGCTTTCCCTTTTAATGTTAACCATGCAATTTGTTGTTTAATAATGTGAGAAAATATATGAACTTAACCCAGAAGCCTACATATCTGGAAAGGATTAGTCAGTCAGTCAGTATATGCATGCATTTTTTAACCAGTACTCTCTTGTGTTGCTGGTCTGTCACTGTAATTATCATAAATAAACAAGCACCTGCTCTTTGAGCTCTGTGAGCTGATTGGTCAGATTGGAGACCAGCCTCATTGTGGACTCCAGTTTCTCCTGCAGACTGCGCAGCTCATTCTGTTCACCCTCTCCATCACTGCTGACCAGTGACATGGCCCTCATCCGCGGAAACCAGTCTAGATTGTGTTCCTGAGTGGTGGCCAGGAAAGAGTTAAAACAAATACCAAAGAACAATGAATGTCATGAAATCAAGGCGGCTTTTAAAGCTGCAATTTATAATGTTTGCCTCTCTATCGCCATCTCTGTTTGAAATAAAAATTGCAGGTTACTATTGGAAATTTTCATTATGTATGTTTAGGTCAAATAAAGCCAAACTGACATTTCCTGGAAAATATACATTAAATAATGTAATTATTACATACTTACTGTTACAGACTGTTAACGCTGATCTGTTTTGTACTTTTTTCAATGATTTCTGTTTATTTTTAACCCAGTGAAGTTACGGATTGCAGCTTTACATTTAGGAATTAGTTCAGTTTCATTCTATGAATTCTATGAAAGTGTCTGTGCTAATGTGACTGAAGTCTGAAGTTAAAAGCTATGGAAGATCTCACCTTGATCATCTGAGCGACGTAGCTCTCAGGGCCCGTGTATTCAGTGGAGTCTTTGACCCGCACCAGAACAATGAAGAACAGGTAGTGCCACAGGTTGTGCTCTTCTTTGATGTGTTCCTCAAACGTCACTGTTTTGTTATCAAACTTATCTCTCTCCAGACCTGAAGAACCACAAACACCGTAACATACTTCTCTGATCACAAACAGTCTGTGGTCCTGTAGCTCAGCTGAAGCATGACTAGCAACAGTAAGGCCACGTGTACGATTACGGTTTTTCGATTATGACAAAAAAACAAAATCACGATTCTGGCTTTGCAAACATGTATTTATTGAATTAAAAATAAATGAATAAAAACTTGTCTTTTTAACAGCGGGTTAACGGGATCTTTGCAAAACAGAATGTGGCAAAATAATCTTTTTACCTTGATTGGTTTGTTTTTTTAATCGTTAGAAACCAAATTTGGAATTGAAAATTGATTATGATTAATATAGCCCAAGATCCAGCAACAAAGAAATCTGATCAACCGTATAGGACCATAAATGCACTATTGTTTGCCAAATGCCTAAATGTAAAAGTGTTCATCAATCATTAGCATGTTTAACAAAAAAGGCCGTGCGCTTCTCACCGCAGATGAAACACGTGGTCTTCAGGATTTCCTCTTTTCTCTGCTTCTCACTTCTGAGATCAGCAAACGTGTCAATAATGACACCAAAGATCAGATTCAAGACGATGATAATCACCAGGAAGAAGAACAGCAGATCGTACACAACACGCGCGGCAAACAGACGTTCCTGCGCACATACATGAGTTTGAGGTTTAAGGAAAATTAGTTTGAGGTTGCATAAGCACACGTGTAAGCCACTGGCACAAGACTAGGGTCTTCTGCGTGGTTACCAAGGGGTTGCTAAGGTGTTTTCTAACCATTACTCAAGCATAACAATGTAAATTTGTATATGTGCACCTCTTTCGATGGCTTGCGCAGGACATCTCCAACTCCACCACCACTCCTGAGACCATGACTCAACACAGTTATCATACACATCCAGAGAGAATCACACGCTCGTTCTACATCGTCTAAACACACACAAGACAATGTAATTGCTAGGAGAACTGTTCCAATTGATCACTTATATTCAAAAGCTACTTTTGAACAATCAGTTTACAACTGATGTACAATGTGTATGTAAATGTGTAAAACTAAAAGAAGTCATATATTTCTATTGTTACCCTCATCAGCATCCACAGACAGACAGGAGGCATTCTGTGCACTGCAGACCCTCTCAGACAAAAAGCTGGAGGTCAGATTAACTCCTTCCTCTACTACACACACAAACACAACAGAATAAATCAAAGCAGTTTGAACCTTACTTTGTGCTTTGCTTTGATATGTGTGTGTATATTTATTTATGAATGTATGTGTGTGTGTGTGTTACCAAGAGTGTTATTGGGGATGCGGTTCACTTCCAGGATGAAGTCATCTTTAAAGAACATATATCCCACAATAGAGAAGAGGTAGACCAGGATCAAACCCAGGACAGCTGTCAGCACGATGGAACGACCATTTCGTGTCACGCTTTTGATTACGTTCAACAGAGTCTCTTCCCTGTTTACTAGGTCAAACAGCTACACACACACACACACACACACACACACACACACACACAGAAGTACATTAGTTAGCTGATGTGTGTATATATTTGCTCTGAGAAATAGTACAGTTAATATTGAGAATTTAGTTTGATTTGATTATTTTGTTACTATTCATTAATATGCAGAGGACACAGTTATAATGTAAGAAAAAACTGACTTCTAATTCAAATGATCTACATTTACATTTATTTATTTGGCAGACGCTTTTAACGCAATGCTCAACCAGTTGAGCTACTGGAACATCTATGCATTTAATTTTCATTGTTTGTGATGCAGTTTTGCCACTCTTCTTAAAATACACATTAACATTTAAATGTTAGTATGTTAGTAATAATAATCTGTTTAGACTATGTTAGTGTACTAACACTGTTAAAAGTTCAACAAATGTTCAAAGACAGACCAGCAGACTGTAAAAGAAGACGTGTCCAAAAAGGCCCAGAGTGCAGATGAGAAGATACAACAGATGAAACAGGAACTCTCTGTCCATCACCATCACCTGGTAACCACGAGTGAACGTCCCCCGGTTACCCACAAAGCTCACCATGAACACTATCTTATTACACACCTGCAGAGACCCGGAACAAGGACACAGAGTCAATAAACACTGACACTGTGTGTCTAAAATAAGCATCGCTGTGTCCAATGCATTTGTACTCAGGCATGTGTGTGTGTTTTCTTACATTAAAAGCTCCCAGGAGTGTGAGCATATGCTGAAGCCCCACTGAGAAGCCGAGCTGAAGGACAGTGGAGATGACCAGAACTCTCACTGCATTCGGCCTCGGTGACATCAGAACAAAACCCAGTGACCCCAGCAAACACACCCACAGCAACAGAGAAAGAGACGGATCCAGAGGACCTGAAACACACACACGACAGGTGCAATAAAGTATAATAATGTACAAAAGTCTCAGTCACATTAGATGCTTAATCAAAAATATATGAAGAATTTCTTTTTAGAAAAATATAGATAACGGATGCACAATATTTAAGAAAATGCAATCTATAATAACTCAATAATTTGATGTTAATAATAAGAAAAATAAATAAATAAAATAATTAGATATGCGATATGATAATGCTTTAGGTTTGTAAAATCAATTTAAATTATATTAAAAAATATTTAAAAACACATTTAATTATATAATCAACATTCATGTTTTATATTCTTTCTGGGAAAAGAAACATATTCCAACTAACATTTGCATGTCAGTTACATGTCATTCACCTTAAACGTTTTCCATAATTGTGATATATCTTGCTGCCCTAATATAGATTATTAAATGTTCTGTATATAGACCCTATAACGTACATATAGATGCATATAGATGCAGAGGTATACACAACAGAACTCACTGTCATTGACTCCATCAAGAGGGTAGAAGAAAGCCACCAACAGATTAATGAGAACAGCCAGATTAAAAGACACATTACTCCAGAACGACATGTTCCGGCTACACCAGTACAGAACCGGCTGAGCTGAAACACAAAGAGAGAGACACATTAATACACCCCAGTACAATGAACAATCTGTCAAATATTTGTCAATAATTTATTCCTTGACGTAAATTATTTAGTACCTTTTAAGATACACAAAAACCAATACAAGTACAAAATGAACTGGTAACTAATACAATTACGTCACATAAACAAATACAACACAATGAAATACACAAAAGTAGATTTTAGGCCAAACAGTTAATGTAAAATGTTTAGTTTTATTAGTTGAACTAGCTGTTAGTTTGTAATAATTTGAATGTTAATCACTTTACAGTATATATGTATGCTAATAAATTAATTGCTAATGCTAATAAGTTGCATTGTTCATTTCAGTTGCAGCTGGTTTTATTTGCTTTATATTATTATGTCTCTTTTCTGTAGCACTTTGAGATTTTCTTTAAAATGTAAAGCGCTTTATAAATAAAATGTATTATTATTATTAATTTTGTGCAGTTTTTTTAAATGAGTATTATGTTTTCAGACACACACACACACACACACACCTCTGAGTTTCTTCTGCCATCTCATCTCATTGAAGAGATCATCTGCGTGCAGGAAGAAATCATTGATCTTGCTGCCCTGCTCGTCTCTCTCTGTGCCATAATACACCCGCAGCTTCGACTCATTGGTCAGAAACGAGCAGATGTTCGGTACAGGAAACACTATCTGCTCCATAGTGCGATCCTGACGGACTATCTGTATATACACACACAAAATTCACATACACAAGCAAAGAAAAGAAATAGAGGTGCTTTAAATACAGTAAACAACACGCATGAAATGTTTGGCAATTTGTCAGTTTTCTGTGTTTTATTTTTCATTATTGTAAAGCTGCTTTGAAGCAATGCAATATTGTAAAAAAGCTCTATACAAATAAAATTGAATTAAATGATTCAAGATTTTTAAATTGTGTGTTAATAGTGTATGTATGTGTATTATTGCCTACAAACCAGTAACAACATGAATTTTGCTATTAATTTTCCCACAATAGTTTTTTTCTTAGGACAAATTAAATGTAAAATGTGAGTGTAAAATGTGAGTGTTACCTCTATTTGTGAGGTGTGTTTAGTGTAATACTCCAGAGCCTGATCCTCTCCACCTGGCTTCAGCAGTATTTGTAACTCTTTATTGTGACGGGACAGCTGAAAGAGAAAAGGTTATAATTATGCTTTTATTAGTATGTTACGGTTGCTGTGTAGAAATGATACATAATCTTTATTTAAGGAAACCAGAAACAATAAATGTTTTTTACATAAATGTGTGTATACCTGATGTGCAAGAATATAGATGTTGTGTCCAACATTGCGGGGTGAGGCAGCGTGGTCCTCACCGTTCTCCTGTTCGTCATCCTCAAACTCTGTCTCCCCCTGCTGGTAGGCCATTTTCATCACCTCCACCTAATACACGAACGCACACAAAGCGTATTTACGCAAACAAATGTTGAATGCAAGGAATATTAACGATTGTGTTTTACTGTTTGTCCCTGTAGCCTTAAACAATCAAAAAACACCCTCAAGCAATGAATGAACCACGATACAATATAATAATAATTAAAGACAATTCGTTGTTTATTTACTTAATCTCACATGGCTCCAAACCTCTGTCTTTTTTTCTTCCATGACACACAGAAGTGAATGACTGAAGATGACAGTTTATTTGGGCGTACTGTCTCTTTAACATACCAGCTCTTTGGGTCTCATGTTGTACAGGATTCTTTCTGCATTCTCGCTGTCATGGCGACTCTCCATGATGGCCAACAGCAGCTTAGATGCATTATTCTAAACAAAGAGAACAAATAATGTTATATAGCATATACACATTTCTTACTTGCTTATGAAACCCTTACAGTTTAAAACAGGCTTTATACTTAATTAGGAATAAAACTCCACACCTTTAACTCTAGAACCAGGTCCATTCGTTTCCTGCCCAGCGGGTTAATGTCGTTTAAAATCAACGCAATAATGATGTCAATGCCATTTGACTCATGGGTGGCGATGCAATTCTGCAAAGTGACACACAAACAGTTACATTCAATCATCATGTAATACTGGACAAAGGAATGTTTATGACTACAGGAAATTGCGATGCATGCAAAAGATTGAAAGAGAGACGTATACAGATCTATGTATATGTTATGTAATTATATTGATTTATAAAGAGGAAGATGAGATGTTAAATGTCGTGTTATGGTGGGTTATATGTTACGGGCCTGGTTATCATGGCAGGGTCCTTGACAGTATTCAGTGAGACTCTCTACAGTTTGATTAATGAGAGCCACATTATGCTGGTTGATATAGAGGCCTAACAGCCCAAGACCTCCTGTAGTGCTACCGCAGATACAGTCCAGAAACTGCAGGGTCTCGCACACCAGGTTATAGTTGTTCTTATTGTTCTGACAACGCAGGAAGTTCTGTGATACAGGAAAGCAAGAAGTTACAGGCACACCAAACTATTCCAGTTCAAATATACACTTGTACCTCATTAAAGGGATAGTTTACTTATAATTCACCTAAAACAGCCTCGGTCACCATCCAAACAATAAAAAGTGAATGGTGACCGAGGGTGTCAGTCAGTAAACTTCTGTCCAAGGGAGACACGATACCCTTTTGGGTTCCACAAAAGAGAGGATGTCTTACAGATTCGGAACACCAAGGGTGAGTAACTGATGAATTTAAGAATTTTGGGTCCCTTTAAGTTAAACACCATACAAACATGACCTGTGACCTGACAACACATATACCTGTAGGTCTCGATTGTGGTTCTCACACAGCAGCTGTAGGAAGCGAAGGATTGGCTGCATGATAAGAATGACAGGGCTCATCTCTCCCTGCTCCGTTCCTTTATCTCCACCTCCTTTATCTCCATCAGCACCTCCATAACCCTCTTCAGGATCAGCATCTCGTCGATATGAACTGAAGGCTTTCTTAGTCACAGCAGACGCCTCCAGCAGCTGCTCACGAGCATCATCCGTCACCACCAGCCCCGAATCTTTTCCTGGAGAGAAAACATTTGAGTCTCACACTACAATGAAAGCTCTTTTCATAAACTTAAAATAATGTAACGTAATATAAACATTATAAAAGGACCAATTATGTGACGTTCATTTTATGTCTCAATTTGTTCATTTTAAAAAATAAAAATGCGATATCAAATAATTTTATGGTGAGGTTCCAATACCTAAAAAGCTGTTGAAAATGATATCAAAAGCTTTAAAAAATGTATGAAACCAGCATGAATTCAAAGAATATTAAAGATATTAAATGATTTCATTATCTTAGACATCCTTGCTTGTCATTGACCCACATATGATCATTATCAGAGACAGTACAGTATCATCAGTTGGACCTCTTTTGCGTTGTGTGGTATCTTTGTCTGGAGCGTTGTCATCACGACGCTTGTTGCCCAGGTCACTGGTGTTGACAGTAACTGTGGCTTTGATCTCCAGCTGAGCAGCTTTCATTCTATCATAAAAAACTCTGAAAAACTTTTCCGAATTCTTGTCCTCTGTTAAGCGTTTGTAGAAGGAATGCTGCAATGATACAATACAAACGTAGGATTTATGAATTATAAATCATAACCTAAAGATTTCTATTCACTTTTAATATACCAGTAAATACTAGACAAATATGAACATTTACCCAACAAAGGTAAAGTAGGTAATTTTAGAGAAGCTAGCTAGTCAATTGCAATATTCAATATTCAATTGCAAACTAGTTTTAAAAGTATAATATCCTGCCTCTCCTTCTCCAAAGCCACGCCTCCTCCAAAACAAATGAACGGAAAATTGTCGGCATAAGCTGGGTGCATAGAGGTATTCAAATACCTAGTTTGATAGGCAAGTAAGACAACCTATCAGTGCGTTTGGACCGAATGTAATGATTGGACGAGCATTTTGTCATCCTGCACCTTCCATAGAAAATATATATAAATATATTAATATATTTAGACCACTTAGTGATTGCTATCAGGATGTGAAGAAACTTTCAGCCAGCATAACAAAAATGTTTCTGGAAATATTATTGATATGCCTTTAAATAACTTACTATTATGATAAAATCTGATTTTTACAGCTATATATATCAGCCTCTACCTGAGCAACAGGATCTGAGCGACTGACCTGTATGGTGGTGTTCCCACCCTCCAACAGTGCAATGGCCAATAGGATGCTCTCGTGAAACACACGGTCACTGGTGGTATTCATAATAAGATCGATCACCAAGTCAGATGCCCCCTCACGGTCCAGGTGACACTGAACCTCCATCAGTGACATCTCAGCCCTGCTCAAGCCCCCTGAAGCCACACAAACAGACGTTAAATTACACACGTATCATCTGACGGAATATGAGGTACAATGAAAATTGAACCCACCGGGCTGACTCTTGATTGGCCCTACAGGTGTCAGGGCGGAGTTACTGAAGGAAGTCAGACTCTCTCTCCGTCCACCACTTCTGAAGCCATAGTAACGATTGACGAGTAGCTGCCGCAGAGCCTCCCCCTGTGATATTTGTGAGAGCGTGTTTTAGCGTGTATCTTTGTTTTGGATATATATTAGTTTTTATACAGTAACTTTGCTCAATAGCCATATAGCAGGTAGAACTTCTAGTACAAAGATGATATGTAAAACTACAATTCTACTTTCCATCTGTACTGTCAATCCTCATTTGCTACTCACTGATAAACGTTTCTCCTATACAACATTTGAGAATCATTATTTTGTAAGCATGTGCATACATTCATTTGTTTGTGCAGAAAACCACGACAGAGAATTTCAAAGAGCCAAGCTGGGTGATGTCAAAGATTATAGAATTAACAAGATGCTGCAGTTCATTATAATGAAAGGAGGAAAGTGCAACGCTCAATATGTCCGCTCTAGCAAAGGAAGTCCCGCCTACTAGTAAAAAGAGCCAATCGTCATTCGCTAAACTTCAGTACCTGCTTTAAGACCTGAAGCTATCTGGAAAAACTTATTTAATGGTGTAATTTAAGTTTAAGAAACATAATTTATGGTATAGCTGATGTCAGATTTAATTGTTGGTCGGAAATCAATTGTTTTGTTGTTATCTTAATCAGCAGTTTTAGAGATATCGGTCTTCCCAATTCAAGCAGCTTCAAGTAGAACTTAGTGTTGTATGACTAAAATAGCTGCCTGGAGGCGTTGCAAAGATGGCCGCCGAGTGCGGAGACTTCCTTAAAGGGTCTTTGGTGATGTTAGTGAAGAGGAAGCAGAGTGACCTACCCTCCTCCGTTCCTCCAGCTGTTTGGGTGGCAGACTGACATCCACCACCTAAGTGATTGAGCAGAGTGGACAACAGAACACTAACACAGAGTTAGTAGAGCATCATCATGCAGCAATCCCATTATTATGAATCTATCTTTATTCTAGCAGCATGCTTAGAGCTTCAGTGAGCAGTTCTTCAGTAAAGTTCTTCAGTAAAGGTATGCATGCATTATTCACATATGCAATGCAAGCAGATTATCTTACATACGGTTTAAATAGAAAAGTAGATGCCAGTGGACAGATAAAGTACAGAATAGCCCTTGTTAAAATTAGCTAAAACGTTAAAACGCATGATTCGCATCTTGCTATTTTTAGCACACTACCAGTCAAAAGTTTACAATGACTTAATCATTCTTTATTTTAGTTTATAGTAAACTCAAAACTTTATCAAAATTTGTTGTGAATAAAAAATCCACAATACAGTACAGCATGTTATTGCCACACACTTTGCCTAGAATGTTTTTGTGTTTGTCAGTTAATTTGTCAAGATGGCTCAGTGTTGAGAAGAAAACATTTTATCAGTGTATGAATTATTACATTACAGATTGCAATATGATAGCCGCAGCTACAGTATAGCATTACTAAAACACAAACCCCAGTAGCTGAATCAGAAAGTGACCTTGGAATTAATAATGCATAATAAACCCTAAATAACATGCCTCATAAATACTGAGGCACTCAAGGACGGAGAAAAAAAGAAGACAGAAAAAGAAAACACAAATGAACGAGGGATAAATGGGATGAATGACAAAAAGAGGACAACCTCCGTGACATCCATCTCATCATCAAATCCCATGAGCTGAAAAAGAGGAGTGAAGGGGTGGAGTTAATGACAAGATCTGACATGTGAAGCCAGTGACCATTAGTGACATGAGTGTTAACAGAAAGCTCAACCAGGACTTGCATTTATAATTAAGATCATACATGCAAACACAAAAAAAGACAAATACCATCTAGCTCCAGCATCACTTAAGATGTTGTGCGCAGATACATAAACAGGCTATTCATCACATCTTACTGGCTGTGTATCACATCTGACTGGCTGTGTATCACATCTGACCAGCTGTGTATCATATCTGACTGCTTATTTATCACATCTGACTGGCTGTGTATCACATCTGACTGCTTATTTATCACATCTGACTGGATTAGCCTCAGCTAACAGGAAATGTTCACTAATGTTCTCTTAAGTTTTCTGAAAGTTATCAAAAAAGTTCTTGCAGTAACATTAGTAGAATATTAAAAACATTATTCTTAAGCTGTTAGTGGAATTTTTTAAAAATGTTACAGAATTAAAAAAGTATAATGGTCTTAATTAAATAATGATCTTACGACCAAGCAATAACATTAACACAATCTAACTGACTGTATATCACATCTAACTGACTGTGTATCACATCTGACAGATCTTATCACATCTACTTTATTTCTTACAGCACCCTTATTATGTTGTTATTGAGATGATACAGTGTTATTGTGGTGATAAATACCTTCTCCCCGTATCCTCTGTCTTTGGTCATCATCTCTCTCAGTGTCTGTAGGACTTTGATACAAAGCCTCTCTTCATTCTCCTCCAATAGCTGCTTGGTATGTTTAATCAGCCTGTCCAAAGAAAAGACCAGAGTGAGCTGATATCAGTGCTTTACTCAGCTAACACTTTTAGGTTGTAAAAACGTTTCCCTAATGTTTCCATTAAGTAACAAAAAATTTTAAATGTTACTTTGAAAGTCATAGGAACGTTCAAAACATACAATTTTTAGACGTGGTATTACCATTATCATTTGGTTATAAGAACGTGAATGTCAGCCAACGTTCTTAAAACATTACCTGCTAGCTGGGTAGTGCATTAAAAGTTGCATTAGTAGTATTATGAAGTATCAAAGAGGGTGTTTATCATACTTGCAGATGAATCCTCCACTCTCACACTTGCGGTGAGCTTCAGTGTGCTCTGGGAACAGCAGTTCTGGACGATGGAGAACATCCACCAACACGGAGAGCTCAGCCTGAACCAGAGGCCTCAGCCGTTCCTCCAGAGCAGACACTATATCCTAGATACACACACATTCACACATAGCACACACCCTAACAAAGTAAGGCACTGGAGGAAAATGATTGAAAACAAGTTACAAATCTGTTGCTCAGATCATAATTGTTTGAGAAACATGGTTTATTTTTGGCAGAAGAAGCAGACACACTGTTTAGAAACCAAGTGAGATGTTTTGCTGTTACTTTGTGGATAAGCAACTGTCTACTATGGCGAACTCTACGTAGGGAGTGCACTAGGTTTTAGAACAAAGACAACATCCCTCACTGACCTGGAGTCTTTCGATGATGTTACGGTAGTCTCTGGAAGTGGCCAGGACTGAATCTCTTCTTGTAGCGTTGCGAACGGATTGTCTCCAGCTGAGGGCTGTTTTCTGCACTATGTTGTTGGACTTCATGAACAGATTATTCACCTGGCAGTCCAGATCTACAGGAATGGCTATGGCTCTGCCTTTAGCTATCCACCACATAAAATAAACACACACACATACAGATTTATGGTCATACATTTATAGGAACAACCTTCAACACTCAATTATATTCTTTTACAAGCATTATTGTGCAGAGACCATTGTAAGCCAATCAAAGGTCGGCTTCCCAAAGGCTGACATAGCAGACATTGGCTCAACCAATGGCATCAGTTTAAGAACATAGCTGACTTTATTCACTCTAATATTCACTGTTTTGTCAAGCGATCATAATCTTCAGAAGACAATAATTCAACTCAATAATGTAAATGTAAATATAATGTAAATACTGTTCAGAGCGAATGCGATCATTGGACGAACATTTTGTGGTTCTGTGTCTTCCACAGAAGATACATAAATATATTTATTTCACTTTTCTTAGTGATTTCTATCAGGACGAAGACAAAAAAATTATTCTAAAAAAGATCACCTTTCCTTCCCCTTCAACACAGGGCAGATGTGAGTGTAATCTGACAGAATCTTACCCACATCACTCAGCACTTTGATGCAGGCCTCCACATTTCCCTTTTGTGTCGGGTGCAGCCAGTGACAGTGATACACACGGAAAACTCCCTGCAGCAGCTGCACAAACACTGGCTGCCGAGTCTGAGACACACACA
>JAZGTK010008692.1:0-18007 GCA_036877625.1 Ambastaia sidthimunki | reverse complement strand
TTTTTTTGAGGTGTAACCTTTGAAGGAGAGACCCAACCCACATCTAGGGACCAGAAACACCATGACAACACCATGGCAACGACCCACAACACCCTAGTCTCATGGTGGCAACTTTTGCAAGGGCAGACACTCACGTAGTCTACGGAAAATATAAAATCGTTGTTGCCATGTGTATTTCTGGAGTAATCCATCTTTTTCATAGAGCTGTTGTTTCACACATTTAGTTGCCAGATTTATTTCTTTTTAGTCCCATTAACTGCTGTTTTTCTCCAACTGTTCAAATTCTCTACAACACATCAATTATTCATGTAGTCAACTCGTAGACAATTAACGTATCGCAACTGCTGCGACGAAGCGTTAAGGGGACGCTTTAATATCGCTTGTGAGGTGCAGAAAACTTGCTTCTCGCATGCCGTAGCCTAAGGGGCTACTGGGTAAGAAATGCAAACTGAGTTGAAACATCCTCAGAAATCCAGCAACGACTTGTTATTCTGCTCAGAGCGGGCGAGAGAGAGAGTTAGATATTTGTCTTTTCATGTAAAAAGGAAAGTGTTCAGCAGTCATGTCCAGCCACAGAAGCGCCATTCAGGCCCTGACGAAAGTCGTCCAACACGCGGGGAGGTCATGGCGCTTCCGTTAACATACACACTGTCATCTTTATCAAGTCTGGCTTTGATATTGTAATAGGAATGCGGTTTGCGCATTTAAGCAGCTTTGCGTGACTGGACTGTTCTGTGACGGAGAAACAGAATGATGGAAAAAGTCAAGTGGAGTGAGAGAGCAAAGGAATGCAGAGTGAATTCTGGGTGTCGTTGATTGTAAGAGAGACTTTTCGGGCACTGCCAGGCCTGCAGCGACACTGACATGCATAATCGCATTTTTTGTCCTTTTGCATTCTTGCTCCTTTAACTCCGTTATTCATTTTTTTAAACGCTTGTACTGTGTTTATTCTTTGTGATTTGTCAAGCTTTGTTTGACAGGTGGGTGGAATTGTTTTTATTTTTTTCCATTTCAACCGCAGGTTTTGCAAAGTGCAGAGCTGGTGATGGCTGAATTGCTTTTCTGAGTCATTTTGCATCACCAAGAAAACCACAAGGTTCAAAACTTGCTGATGTTGTCTTTATTTTGAGCTACAGTGAACATGGATGCCTGACCAAGTGTGTCTCATACTGTTCTGTTGTTGTTCTATGTGGATTTTTGTATATTTGATCCTTTTACTTTTACTTTTAAAGATTTCTTAATCACTTAGAAAAACAATGACCCAAAAATAAAAAACTCTTATCTTCATTTCATTACAAACCTGTTTGCACAAATTAGACATTTTAAGAGACCTCACATAGCTCCTTAGAAAAAATAATGACAGTTCATAGTAAACTTTAAAATGAAAATAAACACATATTCATATATTTCAAGTCCTCTGGTCTGTACTGAAGCCTGACAGAATATGATTCTAATTGTATGGCACAGAACTTCTTCAGAATCTTAAATCACCTTTAGGCTCGAGTTATTAATGCGTTTCCTTTGTATATCTGTTGCGCATGTTTTAGTTAATGCTCTCCCCACTCACCAAAATCTCTCTGAATAATATTGATTATTGCTTTTGTGCATCCCTAAAAGCTCTGCCCTCTGTTCCGCAATATTAATGCTCTGAAGATCTATTGACGTGTGCTCAACCACTATGTGTGTGTGGGGGGGTTTATCTAAGCATTTATTTGGAACAAATTTGTACCCTGATGTAAGCAAAACCTGACAAATTAAAGAAAAAACTAATTCTGGGATGTCCTCATTTGTAAAAACATTATAAAAATATAGGAAATTCAGTGTGGGTTAGGCTTAATTTATAGTATTTATAACTAGCTGTGTATAATTATATGGAATTGTCTCTATTTCGGTATGTAAATGTGTGTGTGCTTGTATGTGTGTGCGTGCATGTGTGTG
The DNA here is from genome assembly GCA_036877625.1 of Ambastaia sidthimunki. Taxonomy (NCBI): domain Eukaryota; kingdom Metazoa; phylum Chordata; class Actinopteri; order Cypriniformes; family Botiidae; genus Ambastaia; species Ambastaia sidthimunki. Next base: position 16,069 of record JAZGTK010008692.1, on the reverse strand, counting down.
TGTGTGTGCATGTATGTTTGTGCATGTGTGTGTGCTTGTGTGTATGCGCATGTGTGTACTTGTATGTATGCATGTGTGCGTGCATGTGTCTGCATGTGTGCGTGTGTGTGCATGTGTGTTTGTGTGCATGTGTGTGTGTACTTGTGTGCATGTGTGTGTGTGCGTGTGTGTGTACTTGTGTGCATGTGTGTGTGTGCGTGCATGTGTGCGTGCATGTGTCTGCATGTGTGCGTGTGTGTGCATTGGATGCATTCTTTGAGTGTGTGCACTTCTTTCACTGGTTGTCTTTGTGTGTCCGTGTATTTGGTAGTGAAGAGCAGTTTAGAGTCCTCCTAACAAATCAGCATTGTTCTATCGCAGGCCCAGTCTTTGGCTGCAGGAGTGTAAACAGACAACTGTTGGCCGCTCCATTAGCTGCCAACATTTCTTATGTGAGCATACGCTTCTATCCCATTCCTCCAAACACGGCCCTCCGCAGTCTGAATGCACCGCAATTTCTAATTCCGTGCCATTGTCAGGCAAAACCGGCAGCGTTTTATTCCAAAGCAATTGTAATTAAATGAGAGCCAATTCTTCCATCTATTGCTCCCATGTTTCCTCGCATCTCCTCCCACCTCACCTCCCCCTCGTTCATTATTTCAGGGATGCGTCCATTTTTGTTCCACCTGCCAATAATAGTTTCCACCCACCGTCGCACAGATTTCCCCCCAATTACTGCATGTCACCCTTTCACCCTCCTTCCCCCGGCCGTTCATTACACTTGCTTTCACTCGGTCTGCATCAGTCTCTCTCTCTTTCTCTCTGTCTCTTTTCCTCTGGTCACTCTGTCCGTCTTATTCGCAGTCTAGTGCTTCCAGTGTTGCCTCTTTGTGTGCTGGATTAATATTTTATGAGCTCCTTGATGACGGGTGTTCACTGCTGGGCAAACAGCCTCAGCTGAGCCCCCCCAGACTCCCTGCATGCCTGCTCATCAGTAAACCCGCTAGGGAACCAGACTCTCTCATCTCCCCTTCACTGGCTCTCTCTCTTTCTATCGCTTTCTTCTTAGGCACTAACTAAATACAATGAGCCATCTTCATTTCTTTGCTGTGTCAAGAAGCAGCCCCTTTAGCTTTTGTTACGGGGTCCTCGTTTGGATGCACTGGGGCCCCAAACTGGTCTCAGCTCCTGCGTCTTCTGTCGCCAAAAAATGGGGAAAAAAGCACTTAAACAGAAAGGTGGGCATATGTTGCACTAATGATGGTCCCTATGGTGTATTTAAGATACGTCCCTTTTAAATACGCATGCAGGTTGACACCGTGGGAAGTGTCACAGCCGGGTGACATTTGACAAATGAAGGCCAGCGGATGGCGAAGAAACAGGCATTGCATTTGAGAGATCTGCATTTGTTTCAATTGGTATTGTGAGAGCTTGACAGTGTTCATGTCAAAACCCCCAGTGCAACAGAAACATGCGGGTGACAAACCCCATCTGCTCACTCCAGCTGCAGTGTGGAGGGGCGTGTCTACCCCCCCCCACCCCACCCCCCTCAACAAAACATCCATCCAAGATGCAGACATGGACATTAAATAGTACTACAGGTTTAATTGATGATTTGTTTTTGATGTAGCTTTATTTTGTAGCTTTATTTTGTATTGTTTTTGATGTAGCTTTATTAAAGCCAGCAGTGACAATTTGCCCATAAGTAGCATTTTAGTTAACAGGTGCAGGCTGCTTATATTAGATTTTGCCTTTGTAATGATATTATATGTCATTATAAATTGTTTCTTCTTGTCAGTGTATAGATAATATTATTAAAAACAATAAAAACCCTTTTGATTCTCATTCTAAAAGCGGGACCAAAAAGTTTATTCATTTATATACAGTGTTATGAAATATGTTGATTTACAAACCACCCAAACAAATTCAAGTTTTCTTAATATGCACACAAATAATTTTAAGATTATACCTAATTTCCAAATATTACATGCACACAAAATCTTACACAAAATTGAGTACATATGCTGTTGTTGTTGTTTTGTATATATTATAAGTTGTATTATAAGTTATATTTTATTTGAGCAGTTTTGATAGTTTGCTAACTTCCAGAGCCACGCCCCTTTAAGGCGTTCCGCCAACCTGAACGCGCAAAATGATTGGCTGGCCGAGAGCGCTTATGGGCGGATACGTTTGAAGGGCGTGTCTCTCCCCTCGACCTGTTCTCTTTACGGAAGACTGTTAACCGAGACAGGTGTGATTTCTGGGAACACCTATTTTACAGATATCCGTCATGTTTTAGAGTCACTTTGCAAGTGTTTTTCTGAATAAAGAAAGGCGACATTTTTATTTTATTCACCTGAAGTTTCTCCCCTCAGGTCGGGGTGAAGCCACGCCCACTCTTCCTGGCGTGTTCGGGAAGCCCCGCCTCTTTAGCCGCTTTGAGTTCCTCGCGCAAGTGTGAGGCGCTCCGCAGCGATGTAGTAACGCGCATAATGGGATTTACCGGCTTCGCTTTCAAACCCTTTTGTTGTTGTTATTGTTGTTTTTAGAAATAACCAGAGTTTCGTTTAGGCTTCGGAGGGGATGAATCGCATTGCAGCTGAATAAAGTGAGTAAAATAATCCGCATTTCAATCTTTTCTGAGGCGTTTGTGTGCGAGCGCTGAACTGACGCCTTTAAACTTGACACACCGACCGCTTTTTAAATATGATAAAGTGCATTTTAAAGTTCAAGAATGGCGTTTCTTTGGGTTGTAAGTTGTGAATGAAATGTCTGTGTGGAAGTTTAAAGATTAAATATTAATGAATCTCATTTAGTTTCATATTTTGTATCGCAGCACTAAACAATGCATCTCTGTGCTCCGTTCATTTATCGGCATGTTATGTTATTATGTCATATTTTAAACCTGTATACAGGCTTTATTACAGCCTGGGGAAGATCTGATAAAATATTAGTTTTTTCCCTTGCATTTTGTTTCAAGTAAAACTTATTAAAAGAAGCTTTGCTTTCTTTACTTTCTTGAGAAATTGTGAAGAGCAAAAATGTTTTCATCTTTTTTTAAGTATCTGTTTTTAATGTTGTTCACAGACCTTAAAACTAGTAATTGTGTATTATTAACTAAACTGTTTAAAGCGATTTGACTATTGTTTATGTGGTGGAATTTGTCTACAGACTCTTTAATGCTTTTTATCGGTTCTGTGTAGAGATTTTACTGGACACATAAATAACATCACATGAATATCAGTGTAGTTTAGTGTGATGTGTAAAAAAGCATCATACACCTTTGATGGCAGTTTCCATGCAAATTCTCAAGACTCTTAATTAGTCTAAGATGACTAGTCAAATGCCACAGTAACCTGTTGTGGAGTGTATCTAATGTATTCCGCCCTAATTGGAAGATAACTAGATGTTTAATCACACATTTACTCGGTGGTTTTCCAGCCTCTCTATCAGCAGCTTGTGGTTATTGTATTATTCCCTCTGGGAGGTGTGGTGTGCCACTCCAGAAGTCCCGACTGGAATTGTGTCGGAGCTCTACCAAGTTTCAGACCCTCAGAAATGAAATCCGAACTCTCTCTCTCTCTCTCTCTCTCTCTCTCTCTCTCTCTCTCTTTCTTTTCATGCACACACTCTGTCCCCACTCCCCCTCCATTGTCTCTCCTCTAAACGCCCCTCGCTCCCTCAGGAGTGGTGGGTTTTCACCTTGTGTTCAGCATATGGGGGGTGTAATTTGCTGCTTTTCTTCTTTCTGTTATTGTTTTTTTTTGTCACCCCGTGCCCACGAGTTTTTCCTCTTTAGTCCTTAATTTGAAATTGCAGTTGTGCATATTTGCATTTTTGATCTTCAAAGGCAGCCCTTATCCTGCAAAGTGTTTGCCTTGTAAACGCATTGGGGAACCTTCATTCAAAGCAATTATGGTCCCCAGCCGGGCAGACAAAAACATACTGCCGTTTTTTTGTTGTTGTTGTTGTTTCCTGCCTTCTAAAACAGCTATTAAATAGGGTGTGTAATGTAAGAAGTAGTCCGTGAGTGTAGCGGCAGCTCCCTTCCTGTCATTTTCGCTGGCGTGAGTGTGTTTATCTGCCCCCATCAGATAATTAATGTTGCATTTTTATGCACGCAGATGCTTGTCAGTGTGGTGATGAAAGCGTCGAGGCCGTTTGCGAGAGAGAGAGTCTGGCAGTGTGAAAATTAGAGCTGAAGGTGAAACCTAATAATCATCATCATACGGTTGATGGTTCCAGAACTGTTTTTAAAATTCACAGGAAGTAGACATACTCACCCAGTTTATGAATATAGATGTGCTCCTTTCTAACCTGTCAGAACTGCTGAATTCAATCAGAATAAAATTGAAATGCCACTTTTTTTCCCTAAAGGTTTACCTCGATTGCTTTTGGAAAGTAGCCGTAGTTGTTTTGCTTTAAATTCATGGGCTCTTCCTGCGATGAATGCTGTGCTTGAACATCATTACATCTCCCATTGTGGCCATTATGACTCATTACCATCAAAATAAGATGTCATCATGTTTGTTTGTTTGGAGAGGTGATAATTACAGGGAGTTGGAGATGATTGGTTGCCTAACTCACTTAGTTTGTCTGAAACCGTTTTTTCCACCAGAAATTCCTCCAGGACCCAAACAGCGTGCCACAGCACCCTGCTAACCTCCGCTCGCTGGCAGAGTGTCCCTGCCAAAATGCCCCGATGATTTCCAACATCCAGCCTGTGTGAAATTTGCGAGAAATGAGCTCACATGGAGAATATAAAAAGAGATGAAGAGGTGGTTTTTGGAGGACAGATTGCAACCGAGAGATAAAGATAGTTCAGATCACGTGGAGAGAAATGGAAAATGAAGATTGAGGAGGCATGGATAGTTTCTTTTATAAATCATTAGAAAGTGTCAGACAACTGTCAGCGGTAAAATATGTAAGAGATTATGTTGCTAATCGCTGTTTTCTATCGCACTCCCCTTCGTTCTTGCGTCTCGTTTATCAAACAGCTATGCGCTGGCTTTAGTTTTTTTTTCTTTCAATTTTCCCTACCTTCACTGTCTACCCACACATCTCCGTTACCATATTTCCCAAAGTATCACCCCCCCACCCCTCCCGCTTGGGCGTAGAGTATGGAAATGAGAACTAACCCCCCCTCCGCTCAGCACAGAGGTGGTGATTAACCACTGCACACCCCAGGCACGCTCTCTCTCTCTCACACACACACACACACACACTCTCTCACACACACACACACACACACTTTTATGCCTGGGATCAAAGAGACTTGTAAATCCCAGTCGCTCTCACTCTCAGTTCTCATTCAAAGAGCCAATGCCAGCGCTGAAATTATCAGTCGCGTCTTCGCATGCTCATCCCCGTGAGATGGTGATGCGAGTTGCGAGACGCTTTGTCTTTGTCTTGCTGATTTCCAGGTTTATTTAGTCTTGGCTTCCTCACCCTGTCACCCGCCACAGCACGTCACAGTTGCACCTGCTGCGACGTGTCGCCCAGTTTGCGCCCGCTGTGAGTGACACGAAAAGATGCAAATCAAGTGAAAACATCTTAACTTGAAAGTTCACACTTCAACTTTCGGGAATGCAACTAAAACTATCCATTTACATTCATGCATTTAGTAGATGCTTCAATCCAAAGCGGATTACAGTGCATTCAAGCTATATGTTTTAATCAGTGTGTTTCCCGGGAATCAAACCCACAGCCTTTGTGCTGCTAACACAATCCTCTACCAGTTGGGCTACAGGAACACCAGAATCTAATAATGTTTTGTTATAACTTGCTTTTTTTATTGGGCTTTCGTAAGTATGGAGTCATTAGCTTTCCTTAATTTGCAATCTGCTGGCACATGCAAAATTTTGCAATACAGCACCGTTAGATCGCGGAATTGCGCAGCTTTTGAAAAGAGATGTTTTGTCACATGAATAGTGTAACCACACTGACAGTGATACATGTATTTGGGTTCTTTGTCTTGTCTCTCACCAGATTTTCTGGTTTGTTTCCAGTGACATTGCTCATCCTGACATCTGCCCTAGCGTGGCACGGTCGCTCTGCCCCCTCTAACCGTGATGACCCACCCGAGCTGCGTGTCTTTGTCTGGCATGAACTGACAGAAATGTGAAGCAGACATCTTGTCTTAAAAGATCCCACCTTGACCCATTGCAGAATTGACTGCAAGCAAACAAAAATGCCACGACTGAGTTTTAGCAAGCTACTGCAAAAAGTGATTTAATATTCATATTTTTAAAATCTGCTGTAACATGCAAAATTTACAGTAAAGCTCTAATGATATAAGCAAATATTCAGCTCTTGGGGGGAAGGGCTGGGCGAAGGTAAAAATTAACTAATTCTCTAAAAGATTCACTAATTTAAACACCTATCAATTGACCTTTATTTGCAGTCTTATGCGCCCCCCTCACAGGGTTGTGGCCCTGATCAGACCACCTAAAAATGTACCCCGAATATATTGCTCCATCAGTTCAGGCGCAGTGCTTTAAATTAGAAGCGACATTTTGAAGGCTTGCCAAAGCGATTTCTTTCTCTGATAACACAAACACAGAGCATGGGTGGGGTTCGCATGTCTGTCTGTTGGTTAACCCCCATGGAGAAGTCATGTCCTCAAAAGCTTGTTGATTTTTTTTAGAACAGACAGAGACTCACTTTTTGCTCTGCGTCTGAATGCGCCAGCTAGGTGCTTTGTGTGGCGTCCTTCAATTTTTGTGCGAATGTGTGTGTCTCCCTGTTTGGAAACCTGTGCGTGTGTGTCTGTCTGTCTGCCTGAAAATGTGTGTGCATGTGTGTCTTGTCTGTTTGGAGATGTGTGCGTGTGTGTGTCTGTCTGTCTGGAAGCATGTGTGCATGTGTCTGTCTGTCCGTTTAAAAGTGTAGGACAGTACGTAAGACACACATGTATAAATGTGTGTGGGTGTTAGGAAGCTTTGTGTTCTGCTATTGTGTTTACTGTTCCATTACATGGCATAGTCAAGAATTAGACACGCATACACGCTATAATTGCTAGTGTGCTTGTTTTTATAATACGCTGCTGTCTAGCAGAGGAAGTTCATAGAGATTAAACAGGAAGTTTCAAGGTCAGAGGTCAGCCTGCAATCCAAATGGCTTTTTTCTGGATTTGTCGCACCTTTTAGTAGCGATTAAGTCTGTTACTTCCATATACAACATGTTTACATTTCCCAAACCTGTTATTAGATATTTGCATTCATTGTAATCACTAGTGGTTGGGTTTTTCAATAGCATTCATCAAATCCAACCTCCATTTGTCCGGCCCCTTTGTGTGTGCAAAGAAAAGCTCGTCTCCAATATATATTAAGCTCTTTTTCCATTTCGTTTCACAAAGGCAGTAGCATCTCCCCTCTCCACAGTATGTTCTCTCGCTCCCATGATGCCCAGAAACAGTTATTACCATTTAAGTCCAAAAAATGGAGATGAACGCTGATACTGCAAAAGCTCGACCCAAATTCAAGCTGTGAAATTGCCTGTTTTGACAGAACGAGAGACCTCCAGCTGACTCCATTTTAAGCCACTTTTGTTCTGTTCTCACCCTGTCTGCTGCTGTTGGGCGTATCTGCGTGGGAAAGGCAGCGCATGGGGTGCGTTTCAATCATTTGCTACCCGTTTCACTTCTGTTTGGCACCCTTGTTTTTTTTTTTGGTGAGGAACTGGTGGTTGAGAACCCCATCCTCCTGATTTACATCTGCAGGAAGATAGCGACCCTAAAGGGTTTATTTGAGACTTGACACCTTGTACTTTTGGACACCAGTATGACCAGAATGCCCATGTTTTTAGTCTTTGTAGTCCACATATTGGCCTGGTTTCACAGACAGATCTTAGATTAAGCCAGGAGTTAAATTAGGACATTACTACTTTTAAAGACCTCTTGTGAAGTAATTTTGTGTGTTTCATCAGGGTGAGCCACACTGATGAATACTAAATAAGTGTTGATTTGTGAACATAGGTGGTGGTCATGTTTCGTGCCTGTGGAGTTAACCATAACCTCAATCATTTCCGAATGACCCGTTTTTGCACCTTAGTCGTCTCAGTTAATATACTTAAAGTTGATTAGAAAGGAAAGTAAGAGTATGTTCATATTATAGCTCACATCAACTTTATATTTACAAGATTTACAAAAAATTATTTTCCGTGACGTGTGACATCATTATAATTGCTCTAATCTTTGCTGACTATGTAATATCCAGAGTTTATCATTAGTTTATCAAGTGTTTTTTTTAAACCAGTTGAAGTCAGCATCAGTTAGTTTTTCTGGGGCCTGTTGTGCAAGACCTTGACGAAGCAGATAATAACTCGGCTAGTGGCCCGTAACTTCTGTTCCTTTTGATCATGTTCATTAAACGTGGATAGCATGAGTCCGTAAGCTAGCAAGACAGGAGCCTCCGTACAAAGCCATGTTCTGCTTTCAACCCTCATAAACAAGGTGACGAGTGAACTCCTATGCAAAGCTTCATTAAAAAGAAGTGGCTAATCTTGCCAGCATGTCAAACTGTCCTTTTCTTACCCAGCAGCCCTTTGAAGGTGGAGACGAGGTAAAATGTTATGCATACTGATCGACTGCAGCTTCTCTGCGTTTTTTTTCTTCCTCTTCATCTCTCATATACGAGGCCCCCAAGACTTCTGTGTCTACTGTGAAATGAATTAAACATGAATCTTTCTCACTTTCTCCCTCTATAACTTTCTCGCTTAGATACACGGTGTCCTCTGATGCTTTCTCTCCTTCAAAAATGAAATCATGTTCAGCGTATTGGTAGAAATTAGTCAAGCCTCTATCTAGAATTGACTTTTTATTGGTTCTCACTAAAGCATTGATACTAGCGAAAGCGGAAAATCCGCAGGGACCTGGCGATACCGTATTATATCGTTATTTGGATCATGATGATGTATAGCACAATTTTTTTATCTGTTTAGTGTGTAGTTATTAAAAACTCTGATATATTGCGATCTCGTTAATGCTCTTGTTATTGCTTTGCGCAAGCTAAGTTTGTATTTTGGCTAATTAGAAATATGTATGTATAACATATGTGGTGTTTCTGTGCTCAGTTGGTAGATCATTGCGTTAGCAGTGCAAAGGTCAAAGGTCGATTCCCAGGGAGGGCTTGTACTGACAAAATGTATAACCTGAACGTACTGCAAGTCGCATAAAAATGTAAAAAGTGTTGACCTAATGCTGTGGTACGTTTTGCAGGAACAGTGATCTAAATTATTAACAATTACAATTATGTAACAAATTTTTCCCCAAAATATTAGCGAGTTGTTGTTGAGAGGTGTGCTACTGCTTGTTTAACTGATCAAACAATAAAACAAGTGAAACAAAACCTGTAATGCCATCTGTTGCCCGAACACACTTTCTTTAGAATATGTAAATGTTATGTGGGTTTTGTTATCGCTGTCATCAGATGTATTGTTTGTTCATTTATTTTCTTCTTCTTTGGTTTCTTTGGTTCAATATGTAACAGCTGCCGCCCGTGTCTTTTGATTGGCTGATTAAAGCATCATCAGTAAATCAGTCAACGTGTTTTCCCAGCTCATCTGTAAAACCAGAAAGGCAACAGCTACAGGCATCATGCATAATTTAGCACCTAACAACTTCACATATCTGTTTTTATCAGCCTTCTTATATGTTAAGGGCTCTCTCGCCCTATCTCTCTTTCAGATCTATCCCCCAAATTACTCTCACGTCATTTAGCCGCAGTAAGGATCAGTCAGTAAACAGCTAGTCAGACGGCCCGAGACCACCAGATAAAACCAGTTAGTTATAGATGATAGTATGTTTCGCTCTGGTATGTTTCGTCAGCGTTTCTTCATTCGCTGCGTGTATGCTGGCATTTTCATTGTATGACGTAGATTTGAGTACTGTTGCACCGTTCTTGGTCTCAAATGTGTCTTTTATTGCGCTGGACCAAAGCCGCTAGTCTTAGTCGAGCATCCTGCACTGCCTGTGTGAAGGTGGCAGGACTTTGAAGAACTAAAGAATGCTTTTGAAGCCTGTAGTCTTTGTGCTGCATGGTGATGTTCAGCAGTAGATATTCTCTCTGGTGTTTTTGTTAACCTAACATTTGTCTTCTATCGTCCTCATTCCCTCTCCGGCTCGCACTCGTTCTCTGCATCTTTATTTTCTCTCTCTCTCTCCCTCCACGCACTCATCTGAATCACATCCTCTCTCTGGTTTCCGCTCTGCTAGCACAGAGTATCTCACTTTGCCTTCTGACTTTTTGACTTCCTTCCTTTCATGTGTTGCTCAACTTTCCATGCCTCTGTCCCGTGTCCTTACTTTTCATCTTAGCCCCTTTTGCTTTCCATAACTCTTATCTTGTATTTCATGCACGTTGTCTCCACTTTCCTGTTTGACCTTTTTGACTCTGGTTGAAACTTCATCTATGTAGTTTGTCTTCTTGCCCTTCCGAATTCTCATTCCGCGTGAATCTTTGCAATTGACCTGATCTTTCTCTCTCTGTTCAGCAGGTGACGGGGTGCCATGCCAGCTGCTTCTCCCCCGTTGCTGCTCCTCGCCATCTTGTGGTGGCCTCTGGTATTGCCCCTGGCCCACGGTCATCTTCAGAGCCCCCCAACGTTCACCTCCTTCAATGGCTCACGCCTCAGTCACCTTCTGCTCGACACCCATTCGGGTTCCGTCTACGTGGGGGCAGTTAATGTGCTTTATCACCTCTCTGCAGACTTGCAGCTGCTCTCCTGGGGCAAAACGGGGCCTAAACTGGACAGCCCTGATTGTTTACCCCCGATAGACCCTGTCGATTGCACCCAGGCCAAAACCACAGACAACACCAACAAACTTCTGTTGCTAGATGAGGAGGGAGGACATCCGCAGAGCCTCATCGTGTGTGGGACGGTCCTACAGGGCATCTGTGAGAAAAGAAGCCTCCAGAACGTCTCTCAGATCCTGTACAAGACCGACAACCCCGTGGACACTCAGTATGTGGCGGCAAATGATCCTCGTGTTTCCACAGTGGGCGTGGTTGTGGAGCAGAAAGGCGTTCTGCTTATGCTCGTTGGGCGGGGCTACACCAGTAAAGGACCCGGCGGTATTCCACCAATCACAATGCGTCGTTTAGCGCCAATAGCCGAACACTCTGCGCCAGCGTTCTCCCACGAAGAATTTGGGAAGCTGGTCGTTGGCAGCTACTCAGAATACAACAACCACTTTGTAAAAACGTTCCACCATAATAATTACGTTTACTTCATTTTCTCTCGCCGTGATGTGTGGGGTAAACGCGAGTACCGGACGTATGTTTCAAGACTCTGTGCAGGCGACCCAAATTTCTACTCTTACGTAGAGGTGCCGCTTTCCTGCAGAGGGGGATATAATCTGGCACAGGCTGCCGTGCTTGGCATGCATCGTGAACAACCTGCTCTGTTTGTGGCCATGGCTATGGGGCAAGCATCAACCCCCACGCCCACAGACAGGTCGGCTCTGTGTGTGTACAAAGTAGAGGAGCTGGATGAATCTCTTCATGGAGCTCAGCTCTTGTGTTACACACAGGAAGGCAAAGATTCCAATAACAAGGAGAAGGCTTACATTGAGTATGAAGTAACCTCCAGTTGCCTGAAACTCCCACAGGTAAGTTCTGGATTTATTATAATTTCTCAGTAAACTGCTTGGAATTTATCATGTTGTTCTGAAAGGGCCCATGAAGTCCATGCCAAATTATCTATCAAAATTAAAATGTTTGTTTTTGTTTTGTTCAGGATGGAGTCCAACACTCCATTCAGAGGGAATTCCTGGTAGATCCCCACATAACTGCTTTATTCCAGTATTAGCCAATCAGAGAGCAGCGTTTAATGCTTTTTGTCAGTCAATATCTTATATTGCCAGGCTCAGCCAATCATACCCTCCTACCCCAGCATGGCTTCAAAAGATGGTGGCAAATGGAGGGAGTGGCCGGGTGAATGTAGCGTTTTAATGAGGGTTAAATCCGTGGCTAAACAGCGCTAAGTAGGAATATAGATCCGACAAAAACCGTGGGATATCGGGCCATTAGCTGGGTCGTGTAAGACAGCAGGGTGACATGGTTTCTTGGCGACAGATCAGGGTCAGCTTGGTTTTTTGTAATGGGGTGTATGTCTGGGGGAATGGTCAGCTGCCTCAGTGCTGACACAGATTAGCATCCACCTTCCTGTGCCAGTGCTAATCCACATAGCGCAACAAATGCAAAAGCCCCAGATGTCTGCACATTAGAGTAGGTTTTACGTGAAAATAGTTGTCTTCAGTTTCCCTAAATGTTGGCGTTTATGAAATAATCATTTTGCAAGAACAGTAGTGAGTTTTTGTTAGTTGTGAGAAGTAATTTTGGAATTACTTCTTGTTGTAGTTTGTTTTGTTTATGGTTAGTTTCAAGTGGTAGTTTCTGGAATTTCCAGAGATTTTGGTAGAATATAAAAAATAGAAAAAAAGGGGTGGAGATTTGGTATTTTTTTGTGTTTTTTTTTTATTGCTTTGTAGCGTGTTTGTAGAAGCTTGGGGATATAAAGGAATGATGTTTGTGTCTGTGTACTCTCTGAGAGGGGGTTAAATCCAGATTAGCGTAGCATCTGGTTTGAGGTCTGCTGACCCACATCCTGTCTGAGCTAACTGCCCCAGTGACCATCACAGAAGCCCACTGAACCTGAACCCTAAGAGTCACCATACTGCCAACACAACTCCAGCTCTCTGTACATGGGCGACTGCCTTCTAATGTGGCATCATGGAACCTCATGTGACTAATTTGTAATGCTGTACGCAAGCAGCAACAAATATCTCTCAACACTGGAGATACAACAAACAGCTGGTCCCAGTAGTTTGATGTTAGCTTGTTGGTAAACTTACAATGCATTAGAACTGAAGGCACACACAAACATTGGATAAAACAGTTTAAATCTATAATAGAAATTGAATTATATATTATACATATTTCTGCTGTCATCGTTGAGTTTTTCGCTGAACTTTGTCGTAGTACACACTGAATTTAATGCCATGTTGTTTGTGTTGATAGAACAGTTATGGGTGTTTCAACAAAGTATTGGAAAGTAGAAGTTTATTTTATGGTTATTTTATATCTCCAAAGCAGTAGATGTGTTTGTCTTTGACTTCAATTATGTGTTGTGCTTCTGCTCTCATACACAACTGATCTGCTGACCGGTTAGCTGTGGTACTGTGTCTTTCTGTCCACCGACAGCTGCGGGTCCAGAATAGCATTAGGTCAGGACAAACAGACCTCTGGCTCCATTTGGAGTGCATCTAAAAATCACTGCCAGCCGCGGAAAAATGATGGGCCGTGTTTGACAGACACCATTATAAAAGCAGCTAAGCTTTTTTGCTATTGATTTGTATCACAGTGAGGACAGGATGTTTCTGCTTGTATCCAAAGGCTAATAAAGACTTTGGAAATTCTTGCCAAGCCTTTATAATTCAGACTTATTATTCAACATGTATTTTTGGATATTAATTGTTTAGAATGCATCATTAGTCAGGGGGTCTTTGTCTCGGTTTTGCAAGCATGTGGGCACACAGCTGTCTGTCTGTGTGATTAGCACTGTGCTCGTACCTCATTATTTCCAAAACATTTAATATTCATTAATTCCCAAACATTTTATATTCCGTTTGACTGAATTCAAAATACAGCCATGTTACAGCTATTGGAAATGTACATGACATTGTAAGAGATGTTTACATCTTTTTGCATGTACAATTTTGCATTTAACACATGCTTTAATCCAAAGAGAACAAATTGATTTTGGCCTGCATCATGTCACACTTTATCTTTAAAAGACAAAAAGACACAGGTCATTTTACACCAAGCAAGTTAAGTGTTTGGCCATTGATTCACAAGAAGTTTATCAGCAGTGCTGCATACATCAGTTGGCTGGTGTGATTAAAAACCTTGTGAATGTATGTAAATGTATTTAATGATGTAATAATGTTTGTGGGCTCTTGTAGGATTCTCTGACTGAGTACCCTTGTGGTGGCGAACACACCCCCAGTCCCATTGCCAGCGCCATTGCTCTCGAGACCACGCCCGCTTTCACCTGGACTCCGCCCATCACCGCTGTCGCCACGACAACTGAGGTCGGCCACACCATCGTATTGCTGGGGGACAAAAGCGGAAGGTTGCATAAGGTATGAGTTTCTGTTACCAATAATCTGACCGATGAACAAGTGCCTAATATCTGGAAGTTTCTTAAATCAACCTGCAATTTTTGTGTTTTCAGCCCACATTCATATTAAACACCCACCATCCATCTCTGAAAGCATAATGGGAAAACTCAGCATGAAGAACTGACTTTAAAGACTGTTTACTGTCATTAGGGGTCGTTTTATTGAAACGCAAACACACACGGCAATCGTAATCCGTCATTAAACATCATCTTGCTGGTAATGAGCGAATCACCCCAAAGCATTGTAATATGTTATTAAAACCGAGGTTCGTTCAGAGTTCAGGTAGCGAGTTAAATTATCCTGACAGTTTTGAATTACTATCTTGTGGCCCAAGAACTTTCTTCGGTAGAATGTATTTTAATTTTATCTCTTGGATATTTTTGTATCAGGAAAGAGAAGGAACTATAATTGCACATTTGTGTGAGGGCTGCGGTTCAGGGCCACTGAACTTGAGACAGTGTATGACAATCATGCTTCAAAATGGTTTGTAACAAACTTGAAGAACGTGAGCTTGAGCTGTTATGTTTGGTATCTGCTTTTCAGACAGACAGACAAGAGTGTGCATGTATGTCTTAAGCTCCCGTGATCTTAATAAGAGGTGGGACAGCTAAGAATTTAATTATGAGTCATGGGAAATGAAAGAAGAATCTCTTGTTTGGATGACAGGCTTTGGTTCCATTAGATTAAATTAACTCAAAAATGAAATTTCCATCACTTATGGTTTTAATGGCATTCAGCCCTCAACTTATATTTCTTTGGAACACAAAAGTAGAAATTTAAAAGAATATTTACAAGAATAGCTCTTTTCCGTACAACAAGAGTTCATAGTGAAACTCCATAAAGTCCATAAAGAAACACAGTAGTCCATACGATTTGTGGACTGTATATAAGTCCTCTGAAGTTGTACAATAGTTTTGTGCAAAAAAAAAAACCAAAATGGTATCACAAAAACATCAAAGTAAAGTTGCATAAAGGTGCTTCCATGTTCCACAAGATACAACCTAAGATTTTTTTGTCTCAACTATTCCTCTGACATTCTTTATGCTTGTTGCAATATACATGCAGGGCTGCATCATTCCATGTTTGGCATGTCTTTAGGGTAAATGTGTATTGAGAGGTCTGTTTTGCCCACTTTCAACAGGAACGTGGGATATCTGTAGCTCATGGTCGGCCCGGTCTAGCCTGGAGGGTTGCGATTGTGTGTGTGTACGTATAAGCGTGTGTGATGGCTCATCAGCGTGAGAGAACTTGTTCTGAACATGCATTGTAGGTGCCGTGGGGAGAACAGCTCTCAGGAGAGCTGGTCACATGGGGTGCACTGCGGGAAGGCTGATAGGGGTGGTGGAGTTTTTCAGCCCAAAACCCCTCCAGTGCTACATGAAATATTAATGACAAAACTCTGAAACAGCTGCTTGTTTACTGCTCAAAACCTCAGGCAAAACTTATCACAGGAGGCACAAAGTATCACTTCCTGCAAAAACCAACCCACCAGCCTGCTGAGGTTGCAGCTCATCTGAGCTTTGTGGTCAGTGTGTGGGGTTTGGTGTGTGTGTGGGGTGTGTGTGTGTGTGTGTGTGCTGATATTCATTATGTTGTGGGGACCAAATAAAAAGGCTGCTGACATTTAACTTAGCTTAGCGTTTTGTAAATTGTTAGTATTGCTTCCAGCATAATGATCTAATTACAGTCCTAAAGCTATTTCGCTAGTTCTTTCATTGTATAATGTTCATGTATTGTATAGTATTATTGCAAATCCTTTGTACCCCGTCCCATAAAATGTTTTTGTGTAAGCTGGAATGGCACATCTTACTTAATTTGATACTTTTTATCTATCATGTTCATCTACTAAATGATGCAAAGTCTCAGAGGTACATACTGTTTTAGTAGACAGTCTGAATACATTACCCT
>JAZGTK010008691.1:0-18009 GCA_036877625.1 Ambastaia sidthimunki | reverse complement strand
GCAGAATGATTTCCAGTGGCTCTGCTTTGCACAGTTCCTCCGATGTGAGTCTGGTCTCCTCCTTACACGTCTCTGACAGATCCAAGCTGTCCGGCTTGACCAGGCACTTCTGAAGCTTGCTTACCTGTTAACAACATCATCTTTCAACTTCAGAACAGAGACGCAATGTTTACGTTCCCCACGTGCATGGGTGCACAGAAATGCTGTCTAGGTAGACAGCTCACTGAAAGCTGAAATCCACTTTTGGGTCACTAGGACGGATCTCCAGCGGTGTGAATGCAAAGCAGACACGGCAGGGTTGCTTTCAAAGAGCTTTTCTCACCATGATGTTTCAATTAAGTAGCCAAATAAATAACATTACTATCAATTATATATAACAAATATATCCCATTAACTATATGTAACATTACTAACAAGCGCACCTTGTTGGTTAATGTCAGCTGTCAGGGTGGTTTCTAACACTAGAACAGTGGTAAGATGGCTAGTTTAGAGACCTTACAACAGGGTGAAAAGGTCCGTACCTTCTTCTCRTGTAGATCCACAATTTGCCACACCAAGAGAATTAATTCCCTTTCATCCGACCCCAGTTTACCCCCATTTGCACCAGCTGTTGCCCCAAATAACACCACCAGAGTATCACTGTGCGAAGCCATCAGGGACCACAAGGGTAAAAACTACAATTAAGAGCAAAGATCAAATAATACAGTAACCCGAGGGTCCAGCTTTCTCCAAGAGAAGCAAACAAAAGAAACTTAAATGTAACTGTAGTACACGAGGAAGAAGAGAAGATCACTTCGGGAGAAGGACACTATTAAGGGTGCGACTCTACCTGTTGCGGTACTCGTGTGATGTCTATCCAGAGCTACTGGTTTAATTGGTAAAGAAGACAGAAATAAAACGCGACTAGTCTCACGCTTAACCCATAACAACCCTGTAGGCTCGCGGTCTAGTTTTACTTGGTTACCTGGCTTTGGTTCAGCCTCCCAGTTTTTAATCGTCTCTCGAGGGAGCGCCATGATTGGTTGGTTTGTAAAGGTGAGGGCGGGACGTATTGCTGAAACCGACGCTGATTGGTCTATTATGCGCTAGGCGTGGTAGAGGAGATAAAAGCCTTTCGTCTTTCGTTTGGCGCTGTTTACAAATTTAAGTCCTGTTAAGTTTGCTTTTAAACCTTTGTTTTTTTAATATCGTTTTTAAAAATACACGTTAATGTTAACATGTTCTGACGTAAATAGATGTTACGATTTGTATTTTTTAGCACCCAAAACGAGATCCTGGCTAGATACATACAGTATAGTTTATGATGACATGTTTTTATTACGTTTTGTTGTTGTTTAATGAAAACACGGGTATGCAACAACAAAATATTTTAAATTATTAAAATTATTGTCAACAAACACGCAGATTTATTTCTGCATTTGATTTTGGTGCATGTTTGTCAGTAATTAATTCCTGACAAAGACCAAGACAGAGTGTTTGTAGTCCTTTGACTTTGCCATTGTGTCAAACTTAGGTAAAGATTTTGTGTCCTACACCAGACTCAGGAAGTCAGGCATCTGTCTCTCTGGTCTCTACTTAAACATTGGTCATCTGATTCATTAAATTATTAAATTAAATTTGTGTTGTAAAAGATACAAGGAATAAACTCTAGTCTAGACATAAGCATCTGTTGTTCATCATCTCACACAGGCCCAGTGCAACTGTCTGTCTTTCCTTGCTAACAGACACAGAACAGAAGGGTAAAACATTCATTTTCCTGACAGGTCATTCATTTATTTGTTTAAATATTTGCCACCCTTTGAAGTTCTGTTCATTAATATTATAATTTCAAAATGACAGTTTGTGTCAGATTCAGTGTTTATCACTAATAACAGCTTAAAATTCCAGAAATGTTAAGGTTCTTGAGGCACCATTTGTGGTTCCTCAGATACCACACTGGCGGAACCTCTGAAGTTCTAAGCATGCTTTAAGTTCTCTGAGAAACATACTGAGCTTTCTACAGGAACTCAAGAGTGTCAACCTACCCCATGATAAGCACTTGAAGTGTATATTGAAGCATTTGGATATCTGAAATTCAATTAAAGGGTGTCAAGAGGTACTTTATTTAGCAGAAACAATAGCATTAGAGTAAATATACAGTACATTAAAGTCATAATATTGCTGAAAACCACCTGTAGAATTAAAAACAGGGTCTGTGCAAAATTGTGTATGTTTGGATTTCAAGAAATACAGTATCTATGATTCTCTGATAAAAATGTACTACAGAAATAAATGACAGATGGATCTTTCTTATTGACATCTGTTCTCTTTAATGCCCACTTCCTCTTTTCACACACTTACAAGTCACAAACACATGTTGCAATATGAGGAAAGGGAAGATGTTAAAATGAAAGGGTGTGATTTTCTTTGCTTACATCAGGGAATTTCTTTTTTCTTCTGTTTAGGTTGTGTAACACAAAATCACCCATTTTGATTAAACAGACAGAAATGTCTAATATTTAACTTATACATGTAAAAGTTATTTCATTGTATGAGGTTGTAATAAAAGCAACAATGTCTCAGTTATACTGTGCATCAAAAATACCAAATAACAATTTGTTTAACACAAGTTGTTTCAATTAGAATACAATTCTAAAATACAACATTCCATTTAAAGCTTTAAGCACTTCATGTTTGAGTAACTGGTTATTATTGCTGGTTATAGAGCTTCCATATCCACATCTACAGGCAATCTTGTCTCTGTGAGACACTGTGAAGTGCTGGTGTGTGAATTTTGTCTTTTTGAAACAAATGATAACTCTTTATTCCCTTCACCTGAGGCTGTACTGGATATATGTTGGAACAACTTCTGAATTCCTGTTTCCCGGAGCGAACTGCGGAAGGTACGAGCGGCAAACACGTAAAGCAGCGGATTAACTGAGCTACTGATGAAAACCAGGGCTCCTGTTATAAAGGTCATTGCGATACACGCGTCCTCCAAGTTTTCTGTCACTTCAGTGTATGAAGACTTGAAAGCAATTGCAAGGAGGGAGAGAAGGTTCTCCACATGATGAGGGATCCAGCAGAGTGCAAACATCACCACGACGCTGCAGATAAGAACCGTCGATTTGCGCTTGGACTTGAAGTTCATGCGCGCTATGCGACTGAAGAGGCAGCTGTAACTGACCACCAGAGTGGAAAAGGGAATGACGAATCCTATAAGAGTTTCTAAAATAAGCAACACAGCTTCCTGTGTATCGGATGTATACTCCCTGAATGTGCACTGGACTTGTCCTGGAGGACCACCCAAAGTATGAGTCACTATAACAGGAATGCTTAGGACAAATGAAGCCATCCACACCAACACTAGTAGCTTATTCAGTGCTTGTTTCCTTCTCCAGCCGGCTGAGGCAAAGGGGTACCTGACAGCCAGAAAGCGTTCCACACTCATGATGGTGATGAGAAAGACGCTGCTGTACATGCAGGCATTGATGATGTACACCATGGCTTTGCAAGCAGCCTTGCCAAACACCCAGGAACGAGCCAGCGAGTAGATCCAGAGAGGCAGAGTGATCAGGACAAGAAGATCTGCAAAAGCAAGGTGAAGAATGAGCAGCACCGTGTGTGAGCGCTGTTTGACGTGATTCAAGATGGTCCACACCACCAGCAGGTTCCCAGGCGTGCCCACCAGGAAGCACAGACCCAGGATTACACAGGCCCCCACCAGGCCCACCTCAGTCTCCTCACCTTCCTGAAGATAATCCGTACCGTTCATGTTGCCCTCTCGGGTCCACTTTAGTCTGCTAGACCTCTAACCACTGAGCAAGAGAATAAGTCTGTCTCAGCAAGAACTCACTTCCTCTTTGAGAAAAACAGAAACTACCAAACATAGAAAAAAACATCTGAAATGGTTTTTCTGGCAAGTGAGAAACAATTAAAAACTGTGGGAGGAGCAATAAACTAAGAATTCACCAAGTGAATTCTGCTACAGGATAAAAGTTTCCTTATCTTAATGAGTTCTATTAAACGTTAATGAAATTACTTTTCAAACTTGACTTCCTGACACATTCATTTGTTCCTCAAGTTTAGTCTCGCTCCAGATACTGAAGAAATATTCTCACGTCTGCTATTACATTTGTAATTTATAACAAATATATATAGTAAGTGACAAAATGTTTTGCTACAATGAAAGTCTTAAGAACGTTCTTGGAAAGTGACATTCAGGTCAGTCAAATCACATCATTGAGCATTTTTAACCAGTTTATATAATGCAAAAGAACAACCCAACTAACAAGCTTAGGTTGTGGAACGTTTCCCAAATGTTTCCATTAAGCAACAAAAACGTTATGCCAACTTAAGAACCAGCAAAAGAACCTGACATGGAAAGCTTTCTGTGTCACTCTCATATAAAAGGCAATGAAAAATCTGCAGACAGGAAAAAATTTCTTACATGTGTTAAAAAAACTAGAGGGCTTCCCTCTGTGAATATAAATGAGATTGAGCCTAGACCAGTGAATACAGGTGAACAGTACCGCCATCTTCTGGTCATAATTCATACAATCAGTGTCAGATTAACTCATTTTACTGTTAGATCCTGACCGCTTTTCTCAAATATCATCAATATCATTCCTGCAGTAACGTTTTCAACGTTATATATTTTTAAAGCCGTTAGTGGAACGTTTTAAAAACGTTACAGAATTAAAAATGTTTGAATAACGTTCTTATAATATCCAAGCAATAACGTCTAGAAACTGTACGTTTTGAACGTTCTTAAAACTTTCAAAATATATTTTTAATGTTTTTGTAACTTAATGCAAATGCTAAGACAGATTTAAAACAGCGTCTGTCATTGAGCGCATGTTGTACCAACGAGGAATTTAATTAAAAACATCTTGTAGTCACTCTAGGCAAAATGCTTCAGTAAGCATATCGTTTTTATCTTCTCCATGTAATGTATTTAATGTAGAAGCATTACAATGTTGTGCATTAGTTTAATCTATATCCATAGTTTCACCATGACACATTTTAAACCCACATACTGAGAGTAAATTAAACACTTCAATAATGTTTATCTAAACTGTTGCCTATTTTTATCATAATGTTTCACTAAAACATGGTAGACAGGAAAGTTAATTTATGCTTTATAACCTAACTTCATATGCTAAACAACTTCACATTTCCTTGTCCAGATGTGGTCTACAACGTTTCCAGTTAAAGCCATGATTTCCAGACAGGGATCATTCTCCACTCCAAGGTTGACTCCAGAGATTGTATTTATAGAATAGAAAATCTAGAATATGGAATTCCGGAAGTTTAGAAACTACAAACATAAGTTAGTGTTCAAAGAACAATTGAAGAAAACATCTGGAGTCCCCCAGGCATCAACAGTAAACCTTACAAAGCATCATTCTCATCCTACAAGTATTTACAGGTATCTGGGTTAAACACATACATCATTAACAACAATAAATCAGTTTGGCTGAATCAGTGTGGTGTAGAAACTCAATCAGTGTAAAAGCCTTCAGGGTTTGAGAGATATTTTTATCTCTACTTCATGCTAGGCACCAATAAAGAAACAATAAGAAACTCAAAACCGCTTCAGTACAAATCCATCTTTATTATTGAGGGTGAATTTGTTAGGGTGGAACATTTGAGTACACACTGCAAGAAAGTGAACTTGTTTTGTATGATGTTGTGTTGTTGTTTGTACACTTTTGATTTATATTGGTAACAAAAAATGGCACTTTAGTGATCCCATACATTTACAAACAAAGATTAGTTCTGTACTTCCTAAACACTATGTCCCCAAAGCACATATGTTGCAACTATTTACAGACAATATACATTTTGTTTTTTGTTTTACTTATTACTGTAAATCAAAGACCTGAAATAAAAAATATCTATTCAAACAGGCAGCAGCATGAGCAGCAATGTAGGGCTGAGCTGACCTGAGGTCAGTTTTAGGATAGTTAATGCTTTGATGACTCCTGGCGCTACAGGAATCTGATTCTGGATCAGGACAGATATCAGTAGGTGGAGCCACAGGACACTGCATAGCACCAAACTAAACCAACTGACCACAGGTCAGATTTAAAAGGAGGCACAGTTTATATGGAAACACTATAAAGAACAGAATTTCTACAACACTGCATTGTCAGTTAACAAATGCTCCAAACATTGCGTAACTTTTATGAACTGATGCTCAGACATTTTGACATGCCTTTTAACAATAAGGCACATTGTCTCAAAATTAAATTTATTGCAGTCTGCAGCAAAGTGGGTAACAAAAATAGTGGAAACTGCTTAAATAAAACAGAAATATATTGTACACGACTACAGTAACTATTTACAGCAAAGAACACGACTGTTCTAAATGTTCAAAAAGAAGATAAATACAAGAATATTTATTCAGTTTTATAGATAATCTTTACATTTACATAAAAGCTATTAAAGCTTAAAAAGTGGCTTTAAAAAAGAAACAGTGCTATTTTGAGCGCTTTTTAAACTCTGTGTGAGAAGATTTATTAATAAATCTTAACAGGAATATTAATAAATAGTAGCTCTGAATTCCTCTTCAGTGTGAAATCAGGGTCTTCTCATTGCCAAGCAGCCAGATATTAAACCTATGGGATGCACAATAAAATTAACATAAGATTAACACACTCAGGTAACATTCTCAGAACGTCCGCTAAAGTTCCCTAAAAGTTTTCTCAAACTTTAGAAAAGATGTTTTTGCTGTAACATTAGTAGAACTTTCAGTAGAACTTTTTTAACACTATTTATCATATATATAAAAAACGTTATGCTTAGGTTGTTAACATTTTTAACATTCTGGGTACTTAATGGAAACGTTAGGGAAACGTTCTTACAAAGATAAAAAGAGCACAAGCCAGACTTACTGCAGCAGTGGTTATTGAGCTCACACTATAGTGGAGGGACGTATCATCTCAGCTTCTCCCTGTGGTAAGAAGGAGGGTTGCAGGGGTTAAATCACAGGTTACAGTGGAGCTTTGCACAGCTGTTTGTGTTGTGTTGATCATCTGCTGATCAGTATCTCTGGAGCATGTGGATTAGTGTTAGCATAAGCTTGGTGTTATGAGATGTTGATGCATCACTGCAGCACAGTGCATGTATACAGCTCTAGTTAATTCAGTTAATACAGAGGCTGAATTAGCTTATATCTGCAAAGACTCATTCTCACATTAGGTGTAATAGCTCTTTAGTTTTGTGACTCTGTACTTGGCCAAATTATGCAATATTAACTGGATGCCATTACCTGTATCCAAAAAGGCTTTGTTGATGACTTTTAAGTTCAACAGCCCTTATATTTGTATAATACTGCTCAATAAAGAAGAGTGAGACACGGCAGGTGCCCTGACTTACTTGAAACACCTCACATACAGCTCCACATGCTTTTTTCTGTGGTTATATCCGAAGCCACATTTGTTGTGGTTCATATCGGGGCCTTATAGGCCTTATAGGACCTGAAGGTGAGGGTCACGCTTGCAAACGTTGGTCCTTCAGACACACACGCACACACACACACACACACACACACACAATACTAACCGCTGAGATGTACTGGCTGTTGAAACAGGGTTTCTCCTGTGTGGAAG
Organism: Ambastaia sidthimunki; assembly: GCA_036877625.1. NCBI lineage: Eukaryota > Metazoa > Chordata > Actinopteri > Cypriniformes > Botiidae > Ambastaia > Ambastaia sidthimunki. The sequence goes on along the minus strand of JAZGTK010008691.1, from coordinate 10,414 downwards.
AGATGATTGAGGAGTAACTGGAGGAGTCACATGGAGAGCTGGACTCCTCAGACAGAGCCTCCGGCAGGTGACCAGACACACACCCGCTGTCTGAACCGCTCGAACCGCTACCAGACAGACAATGAGATGACGAACCCGAGCTCTCTGTAGCTACAGACACAGAGACAAAACCTCAACATCACATGTGCTTTCTGACATCTGCAAACAGAACAGACGTTGTAAAAACAGGAACCACATGCAGCAAAGAAACCACCAAAAAGCTCCTTCAGACATCAGTCAGATCTGATACCCATACAAGGATTGTATGGCATTATGGTATGTGGTACAAATACACGCTCATATGTTACTACCACATGCAGTGGGGTTGTTGACAAACACAGACCAAAACTTAAAGTAGCTCTATGCCAAGATCTACCCCTGTATCTTAATGTTATACAGTGATATAACATTAACCGGCAGTCCAGAGTTTAACCTGCCCACCCTATGACCAGTCTGGCCCTGACTGATGATAACATTATTGCTACATACTCATAGATGGTTGACTGCTGGTCTCATGTTCCAGCTCGTCTTCCTCGATGCAGGGGCTAATGAGGGGTCTGTCTCCTGCTAACAGGCTCTGGCTGCCGTACATATGAAGGTTCAATGGCCCCAGCAGTGTGGAAGAGGACGAACCACCGGCCACTGGGGTCCCGCTGACGGGAGTGTTTACTGTAGCTCGTTTGAATGGGTTCGAGTGGTCGAACAGAGACACAGCAATGGAGGCTCTTGTCCTAGCCCCTGTCATACAAGAAAAATAAGTATGTAGTTTGTAGGTGTAAGTATGTAGGTTTCAACCAATAACAAATATCTGAAAATTAAGAAATCAGTTTAGAAGGTCAATTTTAGTTATTTTGTTAGATGATATTAGCTGGGCAGAAATTGCACAAATCAGTTTTAAATTATAAATAACAACACGAAACAAGAAAAATTTAGTCAATGTAACCAGCCGAGTCTACATAACCAACGCAATGAAAGTTATTCTGATTAGTTGATGTTACTGTAACCAGGCTCACCTCTGCCTTTCATAATGTAATCAATGGCTCTGTCACTGATAGCAGCGTCACTGGGTTTAATGTCCAGGAAGGGTTTATTCCCCACCCCCATAGAGACCATCTCTTGCATTCGAAGTTCTGCATGCACACACACACACACACACACACACACACACATTAAACATTAAAAATTAGTGTAAAACTGGTTGTTTCAGACAATTAATATAAATAGAATTAATAGAAAATAATTGATCATAGAAAATAAATATATGCAAACAAAATTCAGCAAGGAAAACAACATCTCTGTCGTGCATCATACTTAGAGTCATGCCAAACTGTAGCAATATAATAGCTGTGTGACTCAAATGATGAGTCTTTAAATAGCTTCCTATCTGCCTGGGGCCCTAACAGACAAACTGCTCAAATTTAAATATATTAATGTACTACAGGGTGTAACAAGAGATAAAATCTTCAGCTCTCATTTGTCAAAAACACAAAAATTATTGAAGCTTAAGAACTTCAGTTATTTGTTTCTTACCTTTATTTCGTGTTGCTTGTTGCCAGAGTATCCGTGCGATGTCTGCGGTCCAGGCGTGTTTGACTTCAGCCGTGCTGGATTGGAGGATGTAGGCCTGGTTCTTTGAAGTTCTCCTGCGGAACCAGATCTCAAACCTCTGACCGTTCTCACCCGACGTCTCCGTCATACCCACATCGGCCGTCTACAGAAAGAACAGGAGAGTAAATGGACATATATAATATAATGAACAATATATCACAATATACAATATATAAGGTGCTATAACACACACATTTTTTGCTTTAAGCGCTTACCTTAAAAGAATGTTTGTATATGTAAACGTCCAGGCCCCCCTCTATCCGTTTGGGTTTGCTGAACAGCACTAGATCCTCAAAGAGAAAAACATGTCTTTGGCATTTCTTCCTGCCATACCAAATCGTGAACTCATCTTGACGAACCAGCTGCCCCTGTTCCTTCAGATTCACCTGGAAGCAAAAGTGACTGTATCAGGATCTGAGCTATGTAGAAAATCAGATATATTCTCATTTGCAGCCTGTGCATCTACGGTACTACTCACATCACAGTCTCTGATGGCATCCATGGCGAGCAGATCGTTGCCATGGCGAAGCTGGAACTTGACCATCTCCGCGGCGGCACGCAGGTAGGTTAGTTCTTGCTCCTGGGCCTCACTGACTTCTTTGATCAGGTCTTTGAGCAGCAGGGCATATTTACTCATGCGCTGGATGGGCTTCAGAAGGTACGAGGCCAGGTCCATCTTATCCCCCAATTCCAACTGCTTATGCTGGAGACAGAGAAATAGAGACCTACAGTTTCAATTGTGAGATAATGTGAGATAAATATCTAGATCAACAGCACCCAGAGTGAATCATGGGTACAAACTTCACAGCAACTCAAAAATTTGATTTATATAAACACGGATAGTATACTGCACCATAAGAGAAGATGTTCTTTAAACAATAACTGAAATCAGTTGTAGTATAAAGTTTGTGGTGGTCTGCAGTATGTAGGGTGGATCCATTTACCCTAAAGAAGCTGTTTCCATGGCTGGCCAGGAGAGCATCAGATTTTGGCTTGTTCTTGCTGTATAAGGCGTACAGACTAAACTGGTCTTGCTGTAGATTAATATGAAAAAAAAATTATGTCAGGATAATCGAGCATCTTTCTGTATTCATGTCCTAAAGAACAACAACTCTTATTGTTCAGGAAATGGAGGGAGGGAACATTTTACCAAATAATTTCCAGGTGCAGTTTTATATGGAAAGGCTTAATGGTTTTGTGATGTGTTTTGGGTTCATATGGAGTGTGCCATAATTTCAGTGCATGTTTTGGTGTGCCAGGAATATGTCAAAAGTGATTTCATCTTAGTTCAGGCTCTGCTGTAGGTCAAACAGCCCGTCTCTGTGTCTTTCTCGTCTCTGTGAATCACTGTCATAAAGAAGAGATCTTTACATGAGCCAGGGCTATGAGCTCACCACAACTACAGAGAAAATAAAGGAGGGCTGGGCTGGTGGTCTTATTCTCTTTCTGAGTTCTGAGGACTTTAAATGAGTCTAAGAAAGAGATTTTGTGGTTTTACATTATTGGTTTTGGTTTATAATGGATCGGTGATGGAATGGGAACAAAATGCTCGATTTAAATTGGTTTCTAATGTATACATTAAGCTTAAAATACAATTGCCAAGGAATTTACTGATAAAATGTACAGTGTAAGTCAAATGCATTGGATAAAAGTCTTAAATGCATTCATGTTAAAGTAATGTAAATACAATATTTTCAAGAAAAATGTTACTTAAGTTATGAAATAGAATTTTGGACTGATCGTCCCTACTGAAACTAAAAGTATCAGAAAGTGCAGCAAACATCAAAACATTTAAAACTTAAACCAAGAGACTTGGTTACTGTAAAACATGATCCACAGAGAATGAAGGCGTCTCGTACATGTCGTAGGAAGCAGTGACTGACACGCAGTGGGTGGTTACAGCAGCTCTCCAGCTCTTTCAGGAAATACTGGCTGTGGAAGTCCACCACCTTCTCCAGGTTGCCGAAGATGATGCTGCGTTTGCCGCGCAGGTCCTGCGGCAGGTCAGCGCGCTCCATCTCGGGGAAATAGTTGTCGATGATGTACCGCAATGAACGGACATACTCCCGCTCTGTTGTCACCATCTCATCCACAATGTGATGGAGTTTACTGAAGGACAGAGAGAGACAAACTTTGAGTGCTTACATTAAATAACATGAAGGTTTTGGACCAATAGAAAGCCACTGTCAGTTACACCTGTATAAATTATGTTATTTGGAATTGGCCATGTGCTTGCATGTGCATGCAGTTTGACCCACCTGCCCTTGCTTCGTGGCTCCTGATGAGGACTCCCACTGCGGCTTGAATCGACAGAAGACCACCCATTCACGGGTGGCAGACGCTGGGTGTATGGCCGTCCATTCAACTCGGTGCTGCTCACCTCTAGACCCTTAATAAACACTCCCGTGTTCCTTCTCCGGGCAGGTTCATTCAGAGATCGCTGACAGGTCCCGTAAAGTGACATGCTCTCAGTGCCGCCCGTATCAAAGCTCTGAGCCTTCCGCAGAACCCTGCGGTTCGGTTCTTTAGAGGAGAGGCCTGTGTTTGTGGAGCATAAAGAAGCACACGCTTGTTCCTCCGTATGCGGCCATTGAAAACACTCGTCTGTGGAGATACTGCGCATTAGCCTGTGGGATCTGACGGGCGTGCTGTGGGGGAATCTGTGTTCAGGACTTCCTCTGGGGGTTTGGACAGGGTCATGGGCGTCCAGGCGGATGCCTGACGGGCTGACGGGTGTTGAGCACGTGCTAGACTGAGAAGAAAGTCTTTCCCGGCCCCAGACTCCACCAAATGCTTTCCGACACGAGAAGGAGATGCTGCTGCTACGCTCCTGGGCTTTGCCGCTAACATCAGAGTTCCGCCGAGATTTGGAGTCGCTCTCACGGCGGGTTCGCAGGGCTGTCTCCAGTTTCCTCTCGAACATCTGCTTGGTTTCCTGACACTTGGACCAGGCAAACTTCCACTGCTTGAGTCCCTGGTCGCTCCTCAGTTCCCCGGCGAGGTCCTTCATCTCCTGGAAGCGTGCGTCTGGAATGGGAGGATGCTGACTGTGATAAGTCTCCAAACATGTGATCATGCTTTGGCACTTCTCAGCCATGCCACACTCCTCCATACTAACACACGCCAAATGACGCATGCCCTCCAGTGCCCATTCATATGCCTATGAAAGAGAGAAAGCAGAAGAGTCAACGTGAAGAAAGGGGACAGAACACCTACAGAGAAAAAATAGGACATCAAAACCACAGTTTGTGTGAGGTAAAACAATAACTTTAAACTTTAACTTTAAACAATAACTTTTAAAAATCACAAGTTTCTTTTGATGTTTGAGAGGGGACAAGCAACTTTTATGGAAAGAAACTATGAGAGCAATGTCAATGAGAGAAAAAAATGAGTAAAAAAAGTGAGAAAGAGGAAAAAGGAAAGGAGAAAGTGAGAAACCTCCCGGCACTTCTTTCATATAAAAAAAGGGTTTTTAGCCAGAAGCTGGGAGGTCTGGGTAAGATGGCTTTAACATGCAGCTTAGCAGCAGGAGAGCTTATAGTTTACTGTGTGTGTCAGCACACTGCCACAAAGACATGCCAACGTCTTAACTAACTGTCTCACCATTTAGAAGAAACCGTCTCACAAAACCATTTTAAATGAACATTCTGACATTCACAAACACACACAGAAAGCTTTCTGCATTGTTAGAATTTAAAAACCTTTTATTTTACTATAACCCCCAAAAGGAGGTTTTGCTGAATTTACCCCCATTATATAGTTAAGTAAATCCACACGCACACACACACACAAACACTGCTGGCTGCAAATACACATCTGTGTTTAGACATTCCTGAGAAAGAAGTAAAACTCCCTCTTCTATCTCTTTCTGTGCACACACAAAACCTTTTATTCCCTCCACACTCTCCTTTAGCTGATATGTGACATGGTGACATCCTTTGCCTTCTCTCTCATACACACTCGCTCTCTTTTCCTCACACTCTCTCTCACTCTCAGGTTAGGGTGACATGGAGGCCACATGCCAGCCTATGAACATTTAGCACCCAGATACTAAAGGTCAGAGGTCAACTGTCCACATTAACACACTGCCAAAACGTGACCGAGCAGTAGACTCAAAAAGATAAAGATAAAGAAAGAGAGAGATACAGACAAAGACATAATTAATGACTGAAAACATTTAACAGCTTAAATAGCAAACATTTTTACTAAAGAATTAATTTAAAGTAGTAACCAAAATGAGCTTTAGATTACTGCTTGTAAACCTAAACTAAACATGCCCCAACATGCAATCTGATGTACTTTATCTAAAGCCATTTTAAACTACATTTATCCAATTTTTATGCTTGCTGATTGTATGACCTCATATGAACTGCAAAAAACATTACGTTGATAATAATAAGGTCAATGAAGTTAATGAACTATTTTGCTTTTATAGACTGAGGGTCAAGTCAAAATGATTTTCTGTGGTAAGTTGTATTTAACCTGCATTAAACTGATAGATTAAATGGTTCTGATTGTTCTGCTGATGTGTAAAACAGAGAGTTAAAGAGTTTACTGTTCCTGCAGTAAAACAGCACCAACTGTTTACAGTGATAAACTCAGAGTCATGCAGAGGATGTGAGATCAGAGTCTGAGGCCAATCCGGCTCTCCATACTGTGAAAAAAATAACCTCCCGTGTTTTCCTTTACTGGAACACAGCAGACACTTTGATCTATCCCAGTATAGTTCCTCACTCTATCTGATGATGCCCATAATACTGTGGGCAGAGGATGACATCATCGTTTGGTTGATTAGCGTGTAAGACTCTTTGATGTGTGAATAGTGTGTGTGTGTGTGTGGCAGGGCTCTGACTGGTGAGAGCAGAATTAGTTTGCCTAAGGGAGGCACCTCAAAAGGCCCCACACAATTCATCCCTGCACAAAGAGAAAGAGAAAGAGAGAGACCAGGCTAAGGTATAGACTTTAGACTAAGCTTTTGTACACTCCCATAAATGAATCTCTTAGCAGTTTAACCGGGTCAAGATGAGCATTTTAAACTTGAAAGAAACCATCTCTTATGATTTCCTCTGAAAGAAAACCATCAAAAGGTTTTCATGACATCAGTCTCTTCCTGATCTCGTGTCTGAGTAATGCCAGGAATGCGTGTTTCTTTAACCATAATGTGTCAAAAGTGAGACCCTATTTAATAAAGACATCTTTATTAGACCAGACAGGTACAAACATTTGTCTTCAATGCTGCTCAATTGTTGCAAAAACATCTACTGTTGCTTCTCTATTCAGAAATGTTTTTTTGATTTTACTCATGATCAAAACTCATGATGTTTTTTGAATCTATGACAACAGGACAGACACCATCTGGTAACAGATTGTTCATTTGAGTTGAATCTAAAGGAATGCACATAAGATGAATAGGATAATATAGAGGGAGGGGGGATGGATAAAGATGGCACCTGTATGATAACTAGCCCTTTGTGGTTTTGACTAATTCAATCTAATTGTGGTTTTCTATGCAACATAATGGTACGTTACATTCACCAGTCCTAGGCCAATAAAAGTCATTAATCATAGACCAATTAATGCTGCTGTATGATTGATGAAACAAACAGCTTGTTTATAGAAGTAAATAAAGCTGTTTAGGAAGAATAATGTCCCCACAAAAACACTTTATTTATTCATAGGTTAACATTTTAGTGTTTCAAAGTGTGTTCAAGTGTTTTAGTGACAGGATAGAGGACGACAAGCAGTCTACGGTAGCATGAGGACACAAAAATCACAGGAGTGTGTTGTGTGTGTTCTGTCTAAGTGAGTGTAATTTGATTGAACTGCACCCAGGAGGGGGCTGGGAAAACAGGGTCTGCAGAGCAAGCCAATCAGACTGCATTTAAACTATCAGACTGGCATTAATCAGAACCAATCACAATACTGGTCAGAGTGAGTGGCTATTTAAATGCCCCACACACACCCACACTGCCCCAGAAAGCTTATTAGGTCACGCAAACACTTACATACCCTAAGGGAAAACACATTATCCAACACAAGAAGACAAATGTATATAATATAAATGTATTTGCTGTGTATTTTGGACTAAAACGATTAAGGTGAATTTTCCTCCCCAAAATTCAAGTGTATTTTTTTGTTTTGGATGCATTCAAATTCACATCCAAGGAAAACAAGGAAAATCTAAATGTTATAAAAAATAAAATGACTGGATAAAAATTATGGAAAAAACCTAGTTCATAAAACTCAAATTAGAACCTGAGAACTTTTGTTTGTGCTCATTTTGTGACAGTAAAAATGGAGAAGTAAAAATAAAAGCCCTAAACTCTGGGGAACTAAAATGTTTTCACGACCAGCACATGCTATCCAGGTGGCTAATGAGTGCAAGGTGCAAACTCACCAGCGATTAGTCAACATGTCTTTACAAGCTGTGAAGAGAAAAGTGACAATCTTTATCTGTCAGTCTTATTGTTCTATTCTTCACCGAACCCTATAAGAACATCATGGAAGATCAACCATCAGCCACATTTTTCATTTTTTGTCACTGAACGAGTGTGGAGGTCAGTGTTTTGTATCCACAGGTGCTAACCACAGGTTCTGCCATAACAAAGCAAGACACGAGGGACAGGGTGAAAAGCCCCACAAAGGACAGACAAACCTAATTAACAGAGCAAGGGGTTTGTTTTGTCCTCCTGACTGCTGTCTCCTGTTGTCTGTTGGGGGTTTGGAAGGCAATGAGGTGTGGAAAAAGAGAGTTGAAGTCTAATTTTTTTGGAGGGAACTAGATGATGGTGGTCTTTGGTGAGGAGGGGGCACATGCCTCAGGCCCAGCAGGAAGAGAAAGTAGATGTGTTGTACCATGTTTCAAGAACTTTCATAGTAACATTTTTTACATTTACATCATACAAACTTTAACACTATAATATTTTTAAAATGTCCCACTAGTTATATAAATGTTACTGAAATGTTTTACTAACATTACAGCAAGAATGTTTTTGATAACTCAGTGTTCTGACATCATTCCCTGTTAGCTGGGTTTCCACTGATCCCTAACTCTCACAGTATTTCATTACACTACAGGATGCTTCATGAATGCAAACAGAGTCAAACATGCAACAGTAGAAAAGGAGTAAAGAACCAGATCTATATGAATGACAGAAAAATACCCCACGTGCAGATCATCACTCATAACAACAAGCTCCTGGGGCAAAGCCATTGTAAAATAATCCACTTCCATAATGATCTGACTAACAAGGTGTGGATTTACATTGAGATAATGGACGGCATAAACCCCCTGATGAGCCCATTGGCCCAGGGCTGCAACTCCAATCTAAGCTGTGTGAGAAATGTTGGTCAATACAGCATGCAGAGAGGAAACTCTATTAAAAACACTGCTGTTCACACACTCACAGCAAACAGTCTGAGCTGCTCTTAGCCAACACACTTTACAAATCATATCCTGACACACACCGGAGAGAAAGTGGAGACAGAAACATGGGGGAGAGATTGACTTAAAAACTCCCAAAAAGCTCCATGCAAAAGTGTTTTAAAATAACCTCGACTTCTTAATCATAATGCAATCACACACGCATATGATCCCAAACTTCCTGCTCATACACACCGAGCAGCAGCATGAGTTTATAGAGCAGAGCACACTCCATATACACACACTATTTTCTTCTCTTTTTGTAGTCCTTAATTTCACCGTAAAAGTCCACCTTCATAGCATATATTTGATCTTTTTTCTTATTTTGCGTATTTCTTGTGATTACTTGTTTTACACATAATGCTTTGGCAATATTGTAACTACACACAACTATGCCAATAAAGTACTTCAATTTAAAGAATTAGAGAGATTAGACTTAATTAGATAAAGATTAGACAAAATCCTCTGTTATATCCTGACAAAATCCTCCTGTAAACTCCTACCTCTCCGCAGCTATATCCGTTTTCCTGCTCGGTTAAGATGCCGGTGGTCCCGTGTCTGGAGCACGGAGCGGCAGCAGTCATTTCTCTCTCTCTCTCTCTCTCTCTCAACCTGACAAAGTAACTGAGGGAGAGCGAGGAAGTGGTGCCCACTTTTTTCCTCTCCCCACCTCCCTGCTATTCACAGGCAAATGCAAGTCTAAATACCAGATGGGTTTGCCCCAGCAACCTCACTAGAGGGGGCGGAGGGTGGTCCAAGCTAGGGAGGGAAGGGGGGGATGGGACAGGAGGGTGTCTGTCAACAACACTACAAAGACCCTAACTAGAGAGGGCAAAGGAAAGAGGGGAGCTGGGAGACTAAAACTTGGCACGGTGGTGCTACCTGGACTGTGTAAAGTCATATGAGTGAACAATCCAGAGCAGGAATGGACTGGGTAAAATGATGCCTCAGCTTACAGGAAACATTCAGAGAATGTTGGCTAACGTCCGCTAAAAAGTTCTCTTAACGTTTTTATAAAATTTTGACATAAATTTTTTAATAACATTTTTATATTCTTGCAGTAACGCTAACAGAACATTTAACATTGTATATCATATATCAAAACCATTATACTAAAGTTGTTAGTAGAACATTTAACCAAAATGTTAGGGAAATATTCTTAAAATCTAACATTATTAGTTGGGGCCCAGCACACATACACACAGAAACACACACTCATGCCTTGACTGCAGAAATGATGTATTATAGTTTAACAGTGAGAGTTTGACTGTGTGGTTGAGCGAATTGTTAAACTGCTGATATTCAGCTACAGTGAGATTAGAGGAGTGAGAACAGCAGGAGGTG
>JAZGTK010008690.1:0-18011 GCA_036877625.1 Ambastaia sidthimunki | reverse complement strand
GTAGGGTGAAAGGCAGCGTCTTCGGGAATATAGTGAAACTCAATATCGCGGCAATGTTTATATATGTCTGCCAATGCTCGACTCTCACCCTGCAATCCAAACCACTTTGTGATGGCGTCCCTGTAAGTATTCCATCGCGTGTAAGTGTAAAATCCTGTGCGTGTTTCACGGTTGTTAAATGCATGTAGCACTGTTTATGTACACCTTTATTCGGTTTTGAAGGACTTTCAGGAGTATTTTCTTCATCGTCGCTGCTACTCTCCGAGTCTATGTAGGCCGCCATAGCGGATTTGTTTACTAAATGCGGCCACCGCATTGGTCAAAAACCATCACGTGATGGCCGTTTTACTACTTTCTTATTACGCTCAAAGCGATCTAGTCCTCTATTAAAACATCGATTATAAAAAAACAGCAGGATTACAAAAGGAGAACTTTTACTTTCAAACTCAGTACGAACGTGTTTATTTTATGAAGTAAACAGTATGTAGATGATTAATTGAACGAGATGAACGAGATTAATTTTCTAAACACATTTTGTCGGTTCACCTTATGGCCTATAATGGACATTGCTTCCTTGAATAATTCGCCATCTGTAAAAGGTTTTTTGTTTTTAGCCAGAAAATAACTTACTCAAACGATGCTTCAGTAGCAGCCTTATTGTGATCAGCAGATTTTGTAAAAAGTGATTGCTGGGCTTTCAGCTCAGATTTTAGCCTGTGAACTTTCCTTGCACGGATCGCACTTGTTGGAGGGTAGCTGTCTTTAAATTTTGGGTGGTTGGTATTGTGGTGCCGCTCTAGATTTCCTCTTTTACACAATGCTTGTTTTTGGTGGCACAGCATACACACACACTTATCTTTTGCTAAGGTAAAAAAAAAATCCTGTTCCCATTCTGGATGGAAATTGTACGTTTTTGCCTTCTTTCGTGGAGCCTCCGCCATAGCTTGACTGTCACCTCGCACTTAACTAACATTTGCGACAGTTAACATACCGGTGCTCATCTCTTATCTCCTTATTGTAATTTTAGTGTGAACAAAGCTTTAAGTAAGTGCATACATGTACAGATTATAAAAATCAATCCTGCACAGTCTAAGCAGGCTCTCAGCTATGCATTCTCCACACCAGAGATTTAACTGCTGTCAAGAGTCTTGGTGACATGTTAAAAACTATTCTGTCACAAGTATAAAGCAGTAATAAATTCACTTAAGCAGACAGAACTAGAGACAGGGAGAGAGATGGCAAGGAAAGAGAGACAAAGCTAAACATTGGTTTATCATTTGCTATTAAAAATTTATATTTACTTTCTGTCTGTTGTTTTAGAGGGTGCTTCTTTCTTTTTCACCTGTCTTTTTTTCAGACTCTGTCTCTATTTCATTCTTACTGAATACATGCTCACTTTAGGTCCTGTAAAATGATTGCTGTTCATGTCATTATAGGCCTATATGAGTTTTTTTCTTCTGTGGACCACAAAAGCAGATTTTTTGAGAAAGTCTCAGTAGTTTTTATTCCATAAAAATTTGTGGATACCACTGTTGTTTGGTTACCTTTATACTTGTAAAAAATATGATCTAGAAAACTGTCTGGCTGTCCTAAGGAAGGTGAAAGTTCATTTTGTAAATATAAGAGGACATGATCTTCTGATGATGGTCCACTGTTCCTCAGTTAAGTTGTCATTCTGAGGGCATGGAGCTCTTTAGAGACTGCTGCTGATCTTATCATTCTCCATCTCTCATCTCTCCATCAGGGTTACAACACAGATAAAGGAAGATTCAGAGTTTAAACTCAAATGTCAATGAACTGTGGCCCCTTTTAAAAGTGAAAGTGACATGTTTTTGTCAGTTATGGTTATCCATAACCAAAATGTGACCTCTGCATTTAACCTTGAAAGTTTTGATATCCTGGAATTTTGGTGGCCTATTATGTATATCCGTCTAGTTAACAGGTTTTACCCTGTTAACTATCCGTCTCCGCCTTAGCAACCATTTACTGTACACTAACGACCATGTACTAAAATTAATAAGCCATATCTCCGCATTAGAACATTGTAGAGACATGTGGGTGGGCTTGATTGGCTCGCGCTGTCAAAGTGTGCTAGCATCATGCTAGTTGATACTAAAGCATGCTAGCATCATGCACACAAGTTAAATTCAGACGCTTAAGATATAAAGATGTGAATTAAGTAATGCACAAGCCCATATATCTTTACAAACAGAAAGAGGGAGAAAGAGGGCACTGCTGAAATGGAAACAGACGAGACTTAAAAAAAAACACAATGTCACAGTGTGTGCAGTGTAGAGCACAGGTCCCCTGAGCACCATAAAGACAGACCCACAACAACACTGATGAATCTCAGTGTACAGTATACAGAGTCAGGATATGAACAAATTAGGGTCATAACCATCTCAGACATCCAGGACTGACAATAATGTTTGTGTATGTGTGTGACAGAGAAAAAGTTACCTCACCAATTAACAATAATTGCATGTTGCAAGTTCTTAGGAGAGAACTGTACAGACTTGTCCCAACTTGTCCTTAAATCACATACTGTGACAGTATGTACTAGATTGGATTAAGTACCAACTTATTGACCGTTAAAACTGCATGTTATTTATAGTGTTTGTAAAGTATGGATACATGTGCCCTGCCCTTTCTATGTAGAGAACTTTAATTTCATTTATTTAAATAAAACAAATCTTTCTCTTCTAGAAAAAAATATTAAAATTAACGAATAGTGACTATTAAATGTAACAAAGTCTTTGTTAAAAAATGTCAGCTATCCACATCTGACATCTAGTGGTGAGAGGGTGATGCAGTGGGTCTCTCTAGGGTGGACAGAATAGTTTGAGAAGGGGGTGGAGAATTAGTCACAAAGAGTTACAAAGCCCCCCATCCTGGGCCAAGAGAGCAGTGGCAAAGGACTGATAAGACTCCTAATAGCCTTCTTTTGAGGACCCTGCTCTACTCTGTCCTTATTAGTCATTTATCACACCTGCCAGATTGGCTGAACCATAATTACTCTGGCCTTATCCCCATCATGCTGCCATGTTGGAGAAAAAAAGAGAAGTGGGGGAGGAGAAAGAGAGAAACCAATGTTAAAGAACAGATAAGTGGTGCTAGAAGCCTAGTTCTCCCCATTATACAGTCAGATTAATGGGTCCATGCCATACAGCAACATGGCGAGTAGAACCTAATCTGGTGCCCATAAGTACAACCTGCACAGACTACATCTATTGTGTCTCTAATTAAAATGGGCTCTTGGTTCTAAATTCATGCTCTGAGGTGAGAAATAGTTGATAATAAAGAAGAAACAGCTGGTAAAACATCTGTAATATGGCATGTTCAGCCATTACACTTGAAACACACATGGACAGTTAACAGTATCCATCCCTTATCACTGGGAGTACTACGTCGATACTGCATCTATACTACATCTACAAACTTTTTTTTCTTTTTTTGGGCATTTTATGTCTCTAAAGAAAGTGAAGTGTAGAAAAGACAAGGTAACAGGACCTCAGGTCAGGACTTGAACTTGTGTCACCAGTGGATTGCATCAGAACACAAGGCAACCTTAAGCTGACACCATTACCAAATGCCACCATATTTGGCTGCTTAAACATGCACAGCACAGGACTGTAAACACAATAAACATTAAATATGAGAGAAAAACAGGGCAAGATTACATGGGGCAATAATTAGATCATTAACGAGAAAAACAGAGGGCAAGGACAAAACTGGTACCAGTACATGGCACATAGAAAACAAACAAAGACCATGTGCTTCCACACAAAACACTAGATAGAAGTACATGATAAATAACAATCAAGAGCCTTGTGCTTTAACAGAGACCACAACATAGACCATGGAAGACACAGAGCATGAGTCTAGATCCTGACACCAATACACAAGTACCAAGACTAGGTCTTAGAGTCAGTATCCAAACATCATGCTCTGACACAAAAAGCAGGTCTGTCAAAATCTTTGACAAAACTATAGGCAAAACCCAGGCACTGATGCCAGGATCCTATTATTGTTTTATTTTTTTAAGGAAAAAGTTCTTGTAAAAATGGAATGTGGTGTATTTAATCCAAATGGTGTATTTGTGGAGTCCTTTGTGTTGTTCACATGTACTTTCTTCATTGTTATCACTGCAGTAAACTGCAACTGCTACAGTTGAATTAACCACTATGATTTCTATGAATTTCTATGAATTCTTCAAATGAATTCATATAAAAATGTAAGTTTTTTTGTATAAGAAGCAAAGATAAAGCATAAAGATGCACACCCACCCCTAAACCTAACCCTTACTAGGGCGGAAAAGGTCATGTGAAAACATACAAATGAGATCATACAAATTTATATGAATTAGCCATCAAATCGCTAAAATGTAAAAAAGTTAGGAACTGCCATGCGATTGTGTTGAGTTTGAGCACAACCAGCTCTATTAACACATATTTACACACACAAATCTTCAAAGTAAACTAGAAGCATTCTCCCAGCATGCAATCTAAACATCTCACACTCATAATAAAATCATGGAATATACTGGCTGCTGACAGAAAATTACTTTTAGGGACTGTGAAGTGACAGTGAGGCAATATTGAATAAAAGTGTAATACTTATACTCTATACACTATAAATATTTTGGTCATGGCACACTGACATTTTTATTTTGAGGAGACAACATGGATAAGATTTTGATTTTCCAAAACAGCAAAATAGTTATCACAATTGTTTCTGAAAAATTCTCAAAAACATTGTAAACAGAACAGAGTTTGGTAATTACACCTAAAATAATTAATTGAATTTCTTCATCCCAGACATTAAAAAATGAATAAAATTGTCATTATTTATTTAAAAATGTAAAATGGGTGGCAAATGTTACTTTTTCTATTTCAAAATTTAGAATTTACAGAAACTACTCATTTAAATATATCAGCTCATAGAGCATTTTACTTCATGTGTCCCTTAATAAATATAAACTGTGCTGGTGATTTAGGTACTCTCTCCTGTGCAGGGATGTGTACAGTGCTATGCAGTCTCCACCATCTGTTGTCTCCTTAGACAAACCATGTTGCATGTCTTATCTACCAGTTTGGTATCACCTTGCATGTATACAGATGTTAATGCAACTACTTTTTTGAACTTATGTCTGTTTTTTCGGAGAGGACCATCCTGCCGCATCACACACTTGCTGCAAGAGCACACCTCTCACCAAAGCCGTAGAAGATGCAACCCCCCTGGTTGAATGGGCCCTAACTCCTAGAGGCAAAGCTTGACCACGTGCCTCGTAGGCTAGGGCAATAGCATCCCTCACCCAATGTGACATAGTCTGCTAAGTGGCAACCGCCCCCTGGTTGGGGCCCCCATAGCATATAAAAAGCTGCTCCGACTTATGCCACTGACTAGTGCGGTGGGCGTAAATCTGAAGAGCACGTACTGGACACAGTAAGTGAAGTCTTTCCTGCTCCGGTGTTGTGAACGGCGGAGGGCAGAAGGCTTCAAGAACAACCGGATGTATGGTCGAGAATGGAACTTTTGGAAGATAATCAGGGTGAGGGTGCAAAATAGCTTTAACCAGCTCAGGGGCAAAGTCTAGGCAAGATGGCGAGACTGGCAGAGTCTGCAAATCACCAGTTCTCTTCAGAGAAGTAATAGCCATTAGAAAAACTTAGAAAAATCTTTAGGGTCAGAAACCTAACAGGCGCTGACCCTAGCGGTTCAAAGGGGGTGTCAACCAAACCTTCGAGCACTATAGCTAAGTCCCACGAAGGAACTGTTGCTCTAGTGGGCGGCCTCAACTGCATGGCTCCACAAATGAAGTGGGCAACTAGAGGGTGTTTTCCCACAGAAACCCTATCAATCAGAACATGGCAAGCCAAAATGCGTTGCCTCACATAGGTTCTGAGAGTACTAGGGTATGTGCCTGAGGACAGTTTTTCTTGCAGAAACTCCAGCACTGAAACAACCTGGCAGTGAACTGGGTCTGCATGGTGTGTCAAGCCCCAACTTTCGAAAACATGCCGTCTAGGGGCATTAGTTCTTCTAATAGAGGGAGCCCTAGCATTTAATATAGTCTCTACTACGTCAGCTGGAAGCCCAGCATCTCTTAGTTGATCCCCCTCAGGGGCCAGACATAAAGGTTCCAGAGCTCTGGCCGGGGATAAAACACTGTCCCCTGTGCGTGAGAGAGAAGATCCCTCCTGACCGGAATCGCCCATGGCGAGCCGTTGAGGAGAAATATTAGATCTGAAATACACACTCTGGTCGGCCAACGGGGTGCTATTAGTAAGAGGCGAGACCCTTGTTGACGGATCTTTGCCAGGACTCCCTGCAGCAGAGCGATCGGAGGAAATGTGTAAAGACGCAGTCTGGAAGAGAGAAGTCTCTCAGAGAGAAGTAGAGGGGACATTGTGCTGTCTCCTGTGACGCAAAGAGGTTCACCTCTGCTTCGTAAAATCTTTCCCAAATTTGACTGACTACTTTGGGGTGGAGTTTCCATTCCCTGTGTGTCACAGCTTTTTTGGACAGCAAGTTTGCTCCCATATTCATATGCCCGGGGATATAAATTGCCCAGAGGGACAGACACTTGTCCTGTACCCAAAGCAGAACCTGCTGAGCTAGCCTGTTCAGGCGGTATGACCGCAGTCTGCCCTGGTGATTTATGTAAGAGACTACTGTAGTGTTGTCCACCCGCACTAGGACATGGGACTCTTAACTGCTAGAGGAAGTATTTCAGAGTCAGAAATAAGGCCATCATTTCGAGGCAATTGATGTGCCAGTCGAGAAGGTGACCTCTCCATATCCCTTGAGCTGGACGGCCATCTAAGACTGCACTCCAGCCCGTGAGGGAGGCATCTGTCCTTAGCATCTTGCGATGACAACACGGACCTAGAGTGGGACCCAAAGTCAGAAACTGGGGTCTGAACCACATAAAAAAGTGTACGAAGCCCCTGGCGCGTAACCCTATTTGTCTCTAGGGATTGGCCCTTGGATGAAATCCCCTGGCTCTGAGCCACAACTAAAACACTCTCATGTGCAGGAGGCCCACGGGTATCACCGTGGATGCAGCTGCCATGAGACCTAGAACCCTCTGAAAGTAATGAACAGTAACTTTCTGGCCTAGCTTGATTTTCTTTAGGGTGTTTAGATTGGATTTAATGCGTGCAGGAGACAGCAGCTGTGCCTGCATCATAATCAAATTCCATACCACCCCCAAATATGTAGTCCTCTGAGCAGAAAAGAGAGCGCTTTTTTTGGCATTGAGTCTCAACCCCAGAGATTCAAGATGAGCTAGGATGACATCCTGATGTCAAAGCTCAAGCTTTTGAGACTAAGCCAGAATCAGTCAGTCATCTATGTAATTTAAAATGCGGATGCCCTGGAATCGTAGAGGAGCCAGAGCTGCATCCATGCATTTCGTAATAATTAATCAATGCATTCGCCCAGCAAAACATTCATATTTATACCTTAACTCTATGAAATGTCATTTCCCGTGGCACTAGAAAATACACTTCTTACTGATAGACAGTGCTACTTCAGAGCATGTAACAAGATCAACAAGTTTAAGTGATGTTCGTTTTTGAGCAGTTAAACACAGAAACAATCACAGGTGGATACAAAATGGTTTATTACTACACTAAGACAAACAAGACTAACTATAGACAAATAATACCCCCATGTGGCCTCACGACCACAGGCTGTGCCTCTGTTGGTAGGCAGACCGTTACCACAGCACTTTCTGGTACCTGATGGTCCTGGCTGGTTGTTTGTTGAGATGCTGCTTGAAGGTCGTTGGTCTGTGGGATGACTGTCCAGTAGTGATGAAGTGAGTTTYAGAACCGTGGGTGTTGTTCACAGCAGGAGGGTGTTCTGGGTGGTTGCTGTGTCCAAGCACGGTTCGTAGTCATGAGGAGTTGGACCTTTCCCGGATTAACTCCTTCAAAATCCTCAGTATCTCTGTTGTCTCAGATGTGCCTGTGTTGCTCTGTTCTTTGGGCAGTTCAGGCTCTAATGAGCTGGATCCCTCCATTGACTGTTGGGACTTGTAGCTCTGGCAGGTACAGGACGGTTGTCTTTAGGTCATCGGCCAGGTTGCCATGGAGCGCCGCCCTTTTGGCTGTCTGATGACGGAGGTCGGCTCCATGACCTCTCGGGGCGTCCCGCCTGGTGTTTGGGACGAACCCCCTCGTGACTGTATCATTCCTGGCTAGCAAAGTCTCTTGGATCTCTTGACCCTTTGCTCAAGTGTCTTTTATTGTGGTACAGTTGTGCGCCCTCCAGTGGCAGTTCAGGGTAAGATCCAGAGACAGGGAGGATAGCAGGATTTTTTACAGTCTTTTCAGAGGCGGCCCTTTGTTTCCTATAGGCTTTATGGGCCAAGTCTCGCAGCTGTCTGGTTGTCATGGTGCGAGGAAAGGCCATAACTCCCAAGTGATGGCTTACAGTGGGATGGAGATTATGGAGGAAGAGGGTCCTGAAGTTAAGGTCCTCCTCCATTTCTGGCTCATTCCGCGATCCGAAGTAGGCTCGCCGGAGCCTGTTGTAATAGGCCTGGGGAGTTTCATCTTTGCTTTGGTTAAGGTCCATAGCAGCAACTAGTCCCTGTTTTGACTCTTGTAAAACTGCTTGTAATCCACCTTGACGTGTTCTGACTGCTGGTCCAGGAAGCTCCGTAGCTCAYGGCTGGAGGTGATCCTCAGCAGATATAATTTGTCTCTGGTGGTTACGTTGGGCAGCGTGTGCAGGTAAAAGTCAATGTCCTGTAGGTAGGCGTGTATGTTGTGGCCTCCTGAAGGATTCGGAGTAAACGCAGGGATGTTCCTTGCCAGCTTGTCGAGGTCCTTGGGTGCCACACCGTGGGTGTCTGTAGGTGTCCTTGGGGAAGGTGTCTGTTCCCCCCTCTCCGTAGGTGTGAGGGGTTCTCGGACGCTGGCTGGTGAAGTCTTTAACAGGGGGCTCTCATCCCCCTTTCCTGCAGGGAACCTTTGGTGGGGGAGTGCAGCTCCACTGATTGGGTGAAAAGGATGGGTGTCTCTTTCACACAATTGTTCAGTTTGCATTTTATAAGCATGTTTCAGCTCTCGTTGGACAGTGTTAAGTTCGTCCTTTGCATAGTCTCGTTGCTGAGCCAGAACTTGAACTTCTGCCCTGGCTGCCCGCAAGTGACCTTCACAGGCTCTAACCTTGGCATCACATTCTTTCAGTTAGTCATTGGCTCTCACCAGGAGACTTTCGGCCAGTTGGAGCCTCTCTTTTAGCTCCTCTCTGGCGCTCTCCTCGTGTTGTTCTTCATGCTCCATGCTCTGTGCGGGTGCTTTGCTGCTGCATCCTGTTCCAAGTGGGCGAGGTTACTTTCGCTCAGCTTTAACTGGATGATGAGGTTGTGAGCTCGCTGGTCTCTAGCTGGTCCCAGTGATTGGCAGGGCTGGGTGTTCCAGACATTGTGGCGTGATCAACGGTGGAGAGAACACAAAGAGCCGATGCCAGTCCGCACAGTTTAACGAGCTAGAACAATAAATATGTGGGTTTATGTGTGGCTAGCTGAGGTAGCCAGCTAGGAGCACAAACTAGACGCCTATTATCCGGGCAGTGGATAATTTGTGAGGGTTCTGCAGGGAAACATTTGTGGTAAATCAGTTGTGACCTGTGGGCCGCTTAAGGCTATTTGGGGCAACATTATTACTACAAAATTTCTTGATGGTTTGTACAGATTCAGTCTCTAAAACAAAATAGCAAAGCCATATAAAATAAATAAAAGCCTAACAAAAATTAACCTAAATTCCTTCAATTAAGTTTAACTTAATTATGTCAGGGATTTCAGGAAGGAGGACCCAATCGCAGAATGAGTGAACATTGATTTATTAACACACACACAAAAATACATAAGGGTAGTGAGGTGCACAGGTGAGACAACAGCAGGAACACAGAAACAACCTGGGGAAGACCACTGGAACAATYTCAGACCGGCATGGACGGGTCAGGAACACTACACCACTAGACAAAACGAGGCTCCACAAAAACAGTTACTTTAAAGTAAGCAGGACAATAATAAAAAACAAAACAAATAAAAAGACAAGTCAAAAAGGAGCAGGTAACATAATACACAAGACTTGACAAAGACAAAGGCACAAGACTGACTGGACAAGAGGGAAGACATACTCAGCCACATCCACAGAAACAGTGAGGGTGAAATGACAACGAACCAGCAAAAACAAGAAAACAAGAGGAACTATAAATAGAGGAAAGCACACAAGGAATAGGTGAGGGCAATTAACTAACAAACAAGGGCTAACAAGACAGTAAGGAAAGGAGGAAACAAGGAGGCCTGTATACCGTTCACCCTAATAAAACCTTATACCAGATGGCTTATAAAAGTCATAGCACATTAATGGGTCTAAAACAAACAGTGTGGAACAAGTTACGTATTGAAGTTCTGTCCAGAAAAAGAAGTATGCAAAATAGTACTTGCTTCACAAGCACCACTAATAATAATAAGATTAAATACAATAAAAATGTTGGCTTGACAAAAAAAATATGTTGGCATGGAAAAGCTTAAATACAATAACAAAAAGCTAAAATAAAATAACATTCTTTTCAATCCCACATAATAAGGCAGGACAGAAAAGGTTGCGTTTGCTGGACGCATTGCTTTCTCATGCGCCTCCCCATTCTTTTGGTTTGTGTTTAAGAGTCAGGCATATCAGAATAAGGTCCTCTCCTTTAGGCTCTCCATCTCTCCTCGGCCTGATGCATATGGGACTGCTGCAGCACTGACTATGTACCAAGATGTGCATGGTGCCATGGCGTGATTAACACTGTCCTGTAGGCAATGCGTGCCTTTGTACGATAGTATCCCTGTCTCTGTAATCTTCCCAGATGCGACAGCAGGCAGATGTGACATGCTCAGCCCGTGTACAGGGCTGGGTGCCCTGTATTAAGTGATTCCCCCTTGGTCATCCCATATGTGTGTTCTCCACAATAGGGTTTTTCAAGGTGCCCTTCTCTGGGGTAGGAACAATCACTGTGACCCTATCCAAGCTCCACTCCATGTTGGGATGTGACGGTCTGCCTGCTGTCGCATCTGGGTAGATTACGGAGACAGGGATACTATCGTACAAAGGCACGCATTGCCTACCCATACTTGCATCTCTAGCCCGTAACATGGGTTGGCTTGTGGCGTTTTCCATATTGTTTCCATATTTCCATATTGTCACAAAATCAGACCCAACAGTTTTAAATCAATATAATTATACATTACTATTACCTTACTGGGAGTAATTATATTTCTCTAGAAGCAATTAACAATTTACAAAACCCATGCCAAGTTAAATGTCAGCAGTCTCCCAGTAAGCAAGCCAACAGGGAAAAGTGGCAACGAACCAAAACTCCAATGATGTATAGATGGCAAAAAACTCCTTGGGAGAAACCAGGCTCAACTGGGAGGGCCATTTCTTATCTGGCATGTTAGAGCTGCAATTTTATATAACTTTCTTAGATATATAATAACTTTATCGATATACAGTACTGTGCAAAAGTTTAAGGCAGGTGTGAAAAAATGCTGTAAACTGAGAAGGCTTTCAAAAATATAACTAATAAGTTTTTAAAGTTTTTTTTAAAATCAATTTAGAAAATGCGAAGTGATTGAACAAAAGGAATATCTAAATCAAATCAATATTTAATTACAAGCCTTTGCCCTTAAAACAGCATCAATTCTTTTGTAGGATTACAGTCAGGTGTATGATCAATGAATCATACCAGACAGATGCTGATGTTCGTCTCCGTAATATTATCACCAAAGATAATATTAAAGAGGTGTGTGAACTAGCAAGTACAATGTCAGACACTGTAATATGCTCTGGCCCGCTCCCTGCTTATCGTGGTGATGAAATACACAGCAGACTGTCATCACTGAATGGCTGGATGTCTAAGTGGAACCCGGAAAATAATATAGGCTTATTATTTTCTGATATTTTCAGATAACTGGAGAAGTTTTTGGGGTAGACCTGTTAAAAAGAGATGTCCTCCATCCTTCCTGGGGTAGGGCTGCTCTTTTATCTAGAAATCTGGCACATAGTTTTATTATAAATACCTCAAACACTTGACTAACTAGGGCCCAGGTCAGGATGCAGACAGACTGGCTTAACCAACCGTCTGCTAGCTGTCACACATCACAGACAACACATAATTTCCAACACACAGAATCACCTAAATATCAGAATATACAGATAGTGTTTGTCCCCCGGACTGGTAAATACAAAAAAACCTGCAAACATCTAAATGGCAACCTAATCAATGTTAAACTAATAAGAACAACACATAATACAGACAAACAATTTATAAGGCTCGGTTTGCTAAACATTAGATCTCTATCTACAAAAGCGCTTTTCCTTAATGATATGACCACAGATCATAACCTAGATGTTCTCTCCTTGACAGAAACATGGCTGAAACAAGATGATTACATAATATTAAATGAGTCCATCCCCCAAAATTACTGTTACAAGCATGAACCTCTTCCAAAAGGCAAAGGAGATGGTGTTGCTGCACTTTATAGGAATATTTTGAAAGTTTCCCAGAGAACTGATTACAGATCAGAAGAATTTTCACAATTCTTTTGAAGTAATGGTGCTCAATCATCTGGTATAAATGATAAATCAAGTCTGTCATTCTTATTGGCTACGGTTGTCACGAATCCGGCCTCTGTGGCTCCCTCTAGCGGACGCCAGCGGGAGCCATCCCCGGAATATTAGAACTACATTTCCCATGACCCCGTACCTGGGCCGCGCCCGTTACAGGTGGCGGCCATTTTCCCATTAAGAACGCTATAAGTACTCACCGGTTTCACAGTCCTTTGCGAAGTCTTGTTTTGCCATATTGGGAACATTTCTGAGCGGTTTTCATTGTTGGATTATTCTGTGTTTTACCTTGGACTGCCTCTCGTTTTGGATTTCTTGCTGCCTGCCTTCTGACCCCGCTTTGTGTATTGGATTACTCTATTGTTTGCCGCCTGCCCTGAACTCTTGCCTGGACTTTTATGATTATTGGATATCCTTTGATAGTCCTGTTTGCTGGCTCTGACCCTTGCCTGTTTGTTTATTCTGTTGTCAATAAAGATCGCTGCACATCCTACGTCTCCTGAGCATTCGTTACAACGGTATACAGGCCACCAGGTTACCACATTTTATCAAAGAATTTGCTGACTTTCTATCAGAAATAGTATTGACCACAGATCAAGTTTTAATTGTTGCCGATTTTAACATTCATGTGGATAATAATAAAGACACTTTAGGTTTGGCTTTCAAAGACATTTTAAACTCTATTGGGGTCTCAGGACCTACTCACTGTCATAATCATACATTAGATTTAATACTGTCCTATGGTATAAATGTTGATGATATTAATATCAGACATTTCAGATCATTATCTGGTGTCCTGTTTAATACATTTACCCATAATTGCAATTACAGTAGAACAATAACTTATGCTACTAAAGATTGTTTTATTAACAATCTTCCTGACCTGTCTTAATTTGTTAGCACAATAGATAACTTTGAAAACCTTGATAGCACAACAAAAAACATTAACTCCCTTTTCTCTAACACCTTGGATAAAGTTGCTCCCATATGCTTAAAGAAGAAGATGGACAGCAGACCAATGCTCTGGTACAACGAGCATACACACGCCCTAAAAAGAGCTGCCCGGAAAATGGAGCGAAATTGGAAACAAACTAAACTAGAGGCATTTCGTATTGCATGGAAGGACAGTATTTCAAAATACAGAAAAGATTTTAAAAGCTCCAAATCCACCTACTTTTCAAATCTTATAGATGAAAATAAACACAACCCTAGACATTTATTTAATACAGTGGCTAAATTAACAAAAAAAATAAAGCATCGACTGGTTCTGACACTTGTCAATATCATAGCAGTAATGATTTAATGAATTTCTTTAATAAAAAAATTTATATAGTCAAAAAAAAATCACAAACATCCAAATGCCTGCAACGCCATCAGAACAAATAACGCATCACAATTTGCCCAAGGAACAACTCAAATCATTATGTCAAAAATAATTATTTTTGACCTGTCAAAAATAATTAAATAATCTAAATCAGCAATCATGTATGCTAGATCCTATACCTACCAGTTTACTGAAGGAGATGCTTCCTGGAATTATAGACCCTCTACATTGTATTATTAATTCATCACCGATGTTGGGGTATGTCTCTAGGTCTTACAAGCTGGCTTTATTAAACCTCTTATTAAAAAGCCACAACTTGACCCCTGGGAACTAGCAAATTTTAGGCCCATCTCAAATTTACCTTTTATTTCCAAAATACTTGAAAAAGTGGTGTCTTCACAGATATGCTCTTTTTTAGGATGAAACTGTATCTGTGAGAATTTCCAGTCAGGATTTAGACCATATCATAGTACAGAGACTGCTCTCATCAGAGTGACAAATGACTTGCTCTTGTCGGCTGATCATGGCTGCATCTGTGTTCTGGTTCTACTAGACCTTAGTGCAGCCTTTGACACTATTGACCATAGCATTCTGCTAAATAGGCTTGAAAACTATGTGGGCATACATGGAACTGCACTGGCATGGTTCAAATCATATCTATCTGACCGCTTCCAGTTTGTAGCTGCAAATAAAAAGGTGTCATATCAATCACAAGTTTAGTATGGAATACCACAGGGCTCAGTGTCTGGGCCTTTACTGTTCACCCTGTACATGCTACCTCTGGGAGCAATTATTAGGAGTCATGGAGTTAATTTTCATTGTTATGCTGATGATACCCAGCTGTATATTTCTTCAAGGCTGAATGAGACAAATAACTTCATCAAACTATCAGAATCTATAGTCGATATTAAAACCTGGATGACTAGCAACTTTCAATTATTAAATTCAGACAAAACAGAAGTTTTAGTTATTGCACCAAAATCTTCCATACAGAACAACCAAAAATACTGTTTTAGCATTCATGGATGCTCTATAAAGCCTGATACATCAGCTAAGAATTTGGGTGTCCTTTTCGATAGCAATTTGTCTTTTGGAAACCACATTTCCCATATCTGTAAAACTGCATTTTTTCACCTTAAAAATATATCAAAACTATGTATATATATCAAAATTCTGTTAATTACCTGCAAGGCCCTGAATGGATCGGAAAACTCTGGCCAGCTGATAATACCAAGAATCTCAAAATCAAGCGCAGGTGGTAGATCTTTTTCATATTTGGCACCCAAACTCTGGAACAGTTTACTTAGTGTTGTCCAGGAGGCAGATACATTATGTCAGTTTAAATCTAGATTGAAGACTCACCTCTTTAATCCTTTGGATTTATAATTCAAATCCCTTAATGGGTTGTTAGGCTGCATTAATTAGGTAACTGGAACCGGGAACACTTCTCATAAGAACAGATCTGCTTGCTCGGACTAAGTCTGTCTGTCTTTTATTTCCCCAAGGTCTTGTAGCCAGCTGTGTCGGGCCTGGATGGTGGAGAAGACATGATGGAACGACCAGTGACAGATCAATGGGACTATGATGGACTTATTAACCTCTAATTGAGCTTAATTCCATACTTGTTCCCTGTTCTGTCACAGCAGTGAGATGTTGTAGCTGCAATTGGTAACATTCTGCTTCCTCTGCTTGTAACATTCCTGAGTGTTTGACACAATCAGGCCCAATAGTTTTGAATCAATAAAACTATAAATTGCTAATACCAGCACTATGTTTATATCCAGGAAAGTTTCAAAATGCAGCTTTAATGAGAGGAGAACTGGCCCTCCCAGCTAGGCCTGGTTTCTCCCAAGGTTTTTTTCTCCGTCTATATATCACTGGAGTTTTGGTTCCTTGCCACTGTCAATCAAATCAAAATATGTCAATCAAAATATTCATTGTATGTATTTTGTCCTGTGTGTATTGTTTGTATTTTAATACCATATATTGTGTAGAATTTTTATTAATTTTATTTTTTTTAATTTGTTTATTTATGTCTTATCTATATCTTATATTTTGTGTAAAGCTGCTTTGAAGCAATGTAACGCTATATAAAAGCTCTATATAAATAAAACTTAATTGAATTGATCATCAACTTCACGTTTGGGTTTGGCTTTCAATTTAACAATGTGGATTAAAACAGTCATTAACTGAAACAGAAACAGCTGTGTAGGAGGCTTAAAACTTTGTGAGGAATAGCCAAACTCTGCTATCAGGGTGAGGTGGTGGAAGACAGTTTCATGTCACAGGTCATACACCATGGCAAGACTAAGCACAGCAACAAGACACAAGGTAGTTATACTGCATCAGCAAGGTCTCTCCCAGACAAGATGTGCTGTTTAAGGTGTTTTGAAGAAATACAAAGAAACTGGCAAAGTTGAGGATCGTAGATGCAGTGGTCAGCCAAGGAAACTTAGTGCAGCAGATGAAAAACACATCAAGCTTATTTCCCTTTGAAATCGGAAGATGGCCAGCAGTGCCATCTGCTCACAACTGGCAGAAACCAGCGGGATCTAAATATACTCATCTACTGTCCAAAGAAGTCTGACCAGAAGTGGTCTTTATAAAAGAGCTGCAGCCAAAAAGCCATACCTCGGACATGGAAATAAGGCCAAGTGACTCAAATATGCACAAAAACATAGGAACAGCAGGTGCTTTGGACTGATAATTTAAAATTTGAAAAACTGCACAACAGTTTTTGTCAGGAAATATATACTCTTACTAATATATACAGTTAAATAAATAGGCATAAAAAATCCTTAGGCTTTAGAAATCCATAAATGCAGAACTAGTTTGTACTAAACCTTGTAATTTAAAACTATGTTTAGAATGGCAATTTGAACCCTAATGTGGAAATAAATTGCGTTTGATGCACTGAAGTGTGTTCAAAAACAAAAAGATTTAGATTCTGTAGTTAGCAGAGGATCATTATGTTAAATAAACAAAACTTTGTGGGACATTTTAAAGAACATGTGCTTGATCCTGTAAGGTAGGAGACACAGAAGCACTATTGGAATCCATGTGCGGGGTTTATTAACAAATCCAATAAAACACAAGGCAAGAATCAAAAATGTAGGTACAGGCAATGGTCAGGGCAGGCAGCAAACAATCATGAACGTATAGCAGGCAGTAATCAGGGCAGGCAGCAGACGATCAACAACGAGCAACAGGCAAATGGTCAAACACAAGATACCAGGCAAACAATCCAAAAAGGGGTAATCCAAATACTCGTGAGATCGATGAACAGGCAGAATCATACACAGAATAACAATCAAAGATAAACGCTTGGTAAGGCAGTTGTAAGGCTGGCACTAGCTGAGCAAACTGTTTTCCAGGACTTTGGTCTTAGCACAATTTATTACTCACTACTCAACAGTGCCACTAGGGCTTGGTTGTCTGGAACGGGTCCTCGAGGGAATATTCTGGACTATGTTGAGTGGGTACTGTCGTCCTGTGGCTTTCCTACGACCGTTGTGGTTACCAAGAGGGACGACAGTCCCACCCCTGACCCAGTGCCCAGCCCAACGTCATCCATGAGTACAGAGCCACTGCCCGAGAGCACATTGGATGGAGAGTCCGAGCACCTGGCGACCGAAGAGCCATCGGACGATCGTGCGATTCGTCATTCGTCGTTGTGACCGAGCCGGTGCCGGCAGACCAGGTGAGTGTGTTGGCGGTGGAGCATGAGGTAGATGACAAGGACAAGGGAGGCTACACCAACTGCATAAGCACTGAGGGTGAGCCATCTGTAGCGTGTGGTCCTGAGGCCACATGGGGGTCAGGAGCCTTCTGGATTGTAACAGCCTCAGATATGACTTGGAGAGTGGGGGGTAACCAACACTACCCACCGGGGGGCCAAGGGTCCCAGTAAACCATGCCATCTTCAGAGATCTTATCATCTCCTTCACCGTGTTGCTGATCGTAAAATTGGCAATAGGTCAGAAACCTGTGTTTTCCTAATGCTCTTTTGGATCACTAAGTGGTGCTAGGGTAGACTCAGTGTCTCCCTCGCC
>JAZGTK010008689.1:0-18012 GCA_036877625.1 Ambastaia sidthimunki | reverse complement strand
CAAGGACCCGGCTGGCATGTGTGGAACTCTGTGAGGTTGGGGCAAGCGGAACCGCCAAAAAGGGGTGGGGCCAAAACTGAACGTATGCGGTTCTGCAGGCCCATTCCACAACTCTTGGAACAGGAGGTCCACGGGGAGAACTCAGAAACCACACAGTCACGCGGGCAGGGAATAAGGCAGGCCTGCTCTAACCGCGGCTTGGGTTCGAAGTATTCACAGATGGCATCTTCTGCAGGCACACCGTCCGCCTTGTGCACGCAGCCCACCTCTCGCGTCTGGATGCCCTCCTCGCCCCGCGTGCACACCGCTGGCCTTGGCACGCCTACGCTGCGCATGGACACTGGCACGCACTGATTCCATGCCCCTAGCTGCCAGTCGTACAGCTCTTTGTGCCAATCGCACACACGGAAGCAGCTCTGCTGGTTGCTGGGCCGTTCTGACTGCAGACAGTTGGTGTGTAACGTGGTCCAGCCTTCAGAGTGGGCACACCACACTGCTCGGCTTTGACTTCCACCCGGACCACACTCACTGCCCATACACCTGCCCCACGGCCCTAGAAGACAGATCCATACAAAAGAGTTTAGAATTTTAGCAAAAGAATGTTTAGAACTCAGCAAGAAAACAACTGCTTGCTGGATAAATTGTGTCCGCTTCAGGTTGACATAGACACATTGTCAGCAGTCTTATACAGATGTCACTCCTGATTTGCACTTAAGTTTAATATCCTGATTGCATTCTCTTTCACTTCCTGTGCAGGTCATAATTAATGTCTGCAGTCTACATGCACTTAAGACATTAAAAAGAGGAAGAACAGCATACATACAGAGTCAAATGTTTATTGCCTGAATCAATATTCCTGTATTCCCATGAACTCTATAATTCAAAACACTCTAAAGAGGTGCAGTGGTGAGGAGCTGATTTTACTGATGGATTTCACAGCTTTGCAGCAATGTCTTTGTGTAGAGAGAAAGTGTGGCACAATGAATATAGGCAGAAACAGACAAATGGAGAGGGATGAATCAGGGGGATGGGTTATTGTAAGCTAAAAAACAGCCTCACGCCATCCCCCTTCTTGTTTATATGCCTCCTCTCTGCTTCACCATCTACAGTTTGTCAGTCTCCACAGAGCACTGGAAACACAGAAACATGGTCTGAGGCCATAAATCAAAGAGTGCTGACAGACACCGAAATTCAGTTTCAATGAATTTGTCGAGGTCACAAATCTGCAATGAAAATTATTTTTTTTAACAAGTGATAAGGGGATGTGCAAAACTACATATTTTAAATAAAAATGAAAGTGCACTGATCTCAAAATATGTCTTGGACTTTTTTAAACTAAAATAAAACATAATATGATTTTAGAATGCTCAAAAAAAAACAAGATATGACACAGTGGCCAATGACGTCCATCTGAATGTGTGGCAGTACTTTAAACTGAATAGATTTTAATCCAACATGGTTATTTGTTAGTACACAGTCATTCCTTGTCTTAAAATTACACCATCACCTGAGGTCTTCTGGCAAATAACCTTCTCTAAAGACACTCACTGGGAACACAGTAGTTCATTCTGGGCTCAGTTACCTGCCTCATAAAGTGCTTGGACCAAAGGGTAATTTACCATAGAGAAACGAAAGCCATTTGAAGTCATGCTTTATGACTCCACTCGATAAAGACAAAACAGACCGATGTAAATGTCATCGGAAGAAGCAGCGGACCGAATTAACAAACAGCTACAACCGCAAGGACCAGGTCAATACAGATCAATATAGACCATAAGAAACTTCTGCACGTACAGGACAGGAGCCACCACAAACTGACCATCCACAAACACAGGAAAAATACTTAAACGTACGCTAAACGTGATTGCACACACATCATTTTCATTGACAGCTGTTACAAATACAAGCTCCTGATTTAATAAAAATTGGTGGCTGGCAATTTCCGACTTCCAGAAGCACTTTGTCACATGGTTAGCCACTGTGAACTCCAATTTTCTGGAGAAATCAAGAGCAATTTGATTTTTGAGAGTGACGAGGAGGATGAAAATCCCTCTCCTCTTCCACTCTAGTAAACACGTCTGTGTGTAACATTCAAGTGTTACAGACTCAAGCAGCTCTATCGCATGAACAACTGCATGTGTTTATAGAGGCAGTATAATGGAGCTCCCCGGGGAGAGCGAGCAAGAACCTTCTTCATTCACTCTGCCTGCAACTGCAGGTGCTGGAAATAATTTATGAGCGTGTCACAGGGTGATGTGGTCATCCACAGGCCAGGAGACACCAGGGACACACACGGCACTGCAGCGTGTAGGAATGGGCGGAACATCAAAGCAACACCAACATGTCATGACCAACAGTCATGCACAAACATTTTAGAAAGAAAGAAAGATGCATATTCATTTCCACCTGTAAAAGTAACTGTGGAAAACAGGCGTGCCACGCACCTGAAAAGACCCATGAGAAAGTTTGAAAAACTTCCTTATAAAATTATATGTAAACGTACTGTAGTGTAGAGATGTTTTTTTCTTATAACAACTGTACAAAAATAGTTTGAACATAAATGGTTTCTTGTGGAAAGATCTAAATAAAATAAAGAGCTGTGTGTATGAGAAAGAGATGGATGATAATACATTTCCATGTGATAAGGTGAAGAGGTTTATAGCAGATGAGATGCTTTGTTAGTGGGCTGCTGCTCCAGCTGTTAGATCTGCAGCCTCAGGGCATTAGTGAAAGAACTCATCAACCTCCTCCTGTCCATTCATTCACCTGCCACTCACTGCTGTTTATTAGCTGCTAACACACACGCGCACACACACACACACACACACACAATGATGCAGATGTGTATCTAAACATGCTTTTTTAAAGATGCAAAGTTCAGGTTATTTCAGTTCAAATTAAGGACATATATGGGTCATTTAGGAAATCAGTTGCATGTGATAGTTTCATATCCATTTAAGATTAACAGGCTATTTCAACTCAAATCAATATTTCACATTAACTTATGTATTTATTTGACAAGAAATACAGTAAATAAATGTATATGTAAATGTATAAGGTCCGATATCCAGCACAAGAAAGTAATAAAACTTAGGTTGATATAAGAAATCAAAGCAGTTTTAGAAATTACACTTATTATTAGAGCAAATATTGCCCCTTAAGAGCAAGAAATCCATTATAAAAATTAACTTTGCTTTTAATCAAACACAGTTTCCCAAAGGTCTTTGTTTTTCACTGGAGAGAAGCAAGTGATTTCTAAAGGTTAGGAGTCGTCTTATTCACATAAGATTATGCAGTCAACTTAACTGTTAGAGGACTAGATGATGAAAGAGACAAAAAAAGAGACTGGCAGCGGAGAAAGGGGGTTAAAATAAATTTCCCTATAAATAATAAGATTTCTCTTCCCTCTCCCTCTGCCTGTGCCCAATTTGGTATGTCCTGTGGTGCCAGGTGGGCCAGCTAAAGCTGCCATTTACCAGAGAAAATGTAAAACAGCATGAAATGTTGCTCCATACCAGCCTGGCTGAATCTAACGGGTTTGGGAAACAAACACATGCTGGGCAACAGCACAGCATTGACACCCACATGACAAACAACCAGGAAAAGCCTGTGAAAAGGTCACACGGTACAACCAGTGACTATTGTTTAGATCCACAAGATTACAAAGCCAAAATGTTATTCCATTAAATTGCATGACATTTGCTGTCAGAGAAGAAAAAAAGACATAATTCATTCAGACTGCAGTCTTTTATCAGACACAATATCAGTCAGTAAATCGCTGTCAGATGAGGACAGGCTAGTTTTATCTGCTTCTTATAGAGAAATATTGAAGTTGTGCTGATATACGAATTAATAATATCATGCACAGCCCATAGATTCAATAACAAGACTATCCACTATACCCAAGCAATATAGCAGACATAGAATGTTTTATCCATTTTATTATTTATGCCTGATCTCTGCTTTCACAGAAGCTATATTAAAACCTTTTCAGAGATTACTGCATTATCTATTTGCCTCAGATCCCTATGTAGACCATTTTGAACGCTTGTTGCTAAAATACACATGATGCTAAAGAAATGAGCAAAGACCGATGAGACAATAATCTCAAACTCATAAACTCGTCCACTCCTTTGAGGATACACTGTGTATCATGAGGTGACCCACAGTAAAACATTCGTCGCTCTGTGGTTGCCCTTTCATATGTTTGGAATTCTTTCTCTGTGCCATTTCTAGCAATTATTAGCTGAAGATGTTTCTCCTAAAATTTCTTGGAAAATAGAAACAGATGTTAGTGTTCACAAACATAGTGAGAGTATAAAGCACCTCTCAAGAAACTGGGTTTTGAAAGATTTCAATGAGAAATGTTTGCATTATTTTAAACTCAGGGACTACATATAAGCAAATCTAAGCACAGTAAGACATTGTTCTGATCATACAAAAGTCCTAAGTAACAATTTTATTTTTGATTACTAAAGACTACGTTATTAGCATAATTTAAGAACAAAAAATGAATTGGAATTTCTCAGCATTTGTATATCTCTATTGCTTTAATGACAGCGTACACTCCAAGATTTCACAAATTTATGCAAAAGTCACAGCGTAAACATCACACATTTGGTTATTTGATGAGTAATTAATAAGCAGAGATAAACTAATGCCCTTAAACTGTATTTCCAGATTGAAATGATGACTCCATTTGGTCTCCATTTAATATCATTGCTGTCTAGTAGAACCAGTGTAGACACTGAATAAACCTCATCTGTAGTTATTTATATAGATTTCCTTCTTCAGCCACTGAGACCAACAGTGCACATTGCCTGGCTGAGGTCAAACCTGATAGCCATACCGCTTGACCGCATACAGAGTTTCTTAACATACTGCAATACAAAACACTCTACAGCTACCTCCAAAAAGTAAGTTTCTGTGTAACAGAAAAAATAACACTCAATAAAAAAACATGGGCAACAGATGCTGCAGCAACCTCTTAGAAGTGTTTGTGTACCTGTCACGATCAAGGACTTCTTGTCAAAAGAATGCATCGCTCATAAAAAGATTTTAAAGGTTAAAAGCTGAGCTGGGAATGCATCTCCATTCTGAATTTAAAAAACATGTTTTCTCTATGGAAAACGGGTGAGAATTGGTGAGATTTGAAAGCTTTTGTGTCAGAGCGGCTTGCAAAACAGTTATTGCGATGCTATTTGTTCAACACAAACACTGGAAAAGCAATACTAGGAATTTAAACGACTCATGTATCTTTCATAAAAACACAGAGGGGTAGGTGCTTCACTATTAGGACGGGACATTACACGCTTCATTTAGGATGTTGGGCAACATCGCAGTCAGTCGGTAGAAGCCCGTGAGAGTGAGCTTTTTCAGCATCATCAACCACACTGTGGGGAAGGGTGAAAATGACTTAAAAGCATCTCATGTTCATTCACATTTTAGGCCATTGCATTTTAGGGATTAAGATTTAGAAGTTTTAGAGACTGATGTAACACACATTAAAAATGTGTAAAAAATCCTAAATAGATGATCCATTGATGGTAATAGGCAGAGAAGATCTGACAAAATGACATCATTGGTCATCTTGGGACAGCAATATCTCACACCACAAACTCCTTGTACCTCATGTATGTGCCCACACCTACACTATATTTTTACTCTGTTCTAACAGAGGACCAGCATTGACAACTATGATGTCAAAACATTTGAATTCCTATAAGAAAATCATATCATTATAATCACATTTTCACAATAATGAGAATATGTATCATGTATTCATAAATCAGTGGTAGAGAAACACAATCTAAAAATACAACTAAATCCTGTGTGTGTGGACTGAATGAATGAATCTAAATCTTTCAGCCACTGGAAAATATGCCCACTTCACCTGGAGAATAAGGGGCATGATGGGATTTCTCCCTCCTGCTGAGCAGGCAGCCAGTACACAGACCTCAATGCATTTATCTTTCACCACTGAGTGAGTGTGTGTGTGTCTGTATGCAGGTTAATGTAAGTGACACAGAGGGTCTCTGTCCATATAACCGCATGCAGAGAGATGGCACGACCACCTGCTTGAGCTGTCCTTGAACAGCTATTTCTTATAAATGTCACGGTTTATAAAGAATGGAGGTGTGTAAAATAGAGCCCTTAACCTGTTCATTATTCAAAAACAGAGATGGCAGATGCTTCTGTAAATCTGAGTCTGTTCAAATAATTTAGCAATTATTATTTTTAAAAAAGCTTTAACGTGAATTAATCTAAAATCAGTTACTGATCAAGTACATGACAGATCAATGTTCAACACTGTGATTTCCAATGATAAGCTTAAAATAGTGATTTATAATTTGAGCGGCTTCAAAAAAAATTCGTTTTCGGCTTCTATATCGCATGTCCGGGTACTGTGGATGGTGCTGCGTTTGTAGCCTGAGAATCACTAATAGAAAACTGACTGTTTTCCTGAACACTCTTTTTGAGTTGTACATACACTAACGGCGTCACACACACACAAACAGCAAGAACAATGCTTTACTAAATCACTAAACAATAAATCACAACAATACAAGCTCATACACAGACACACACACAACCTCTGATCTGTCAACACAAATCTCCAGCCACATCAATGAGCTTCATACGGCACATTGTTACTCTACAATAACACAGTTTCCCAGAGGCACAGAGTTATGTGGTTTGTTTTAACTGAAACAAGCCCCATTTGTGCCCTCAGTTTAATGGGTGGAGATGGATGAGATTCTTGACTGACACCACACCAGTTTGGGCTGCATGGTCTGTGATCATTGGCTGTAGGAAGCTGGTCACATCCTTCCTTTGTTCTCAAGAGAACAGTGCCATTCAGTACTATGACCTCACAATAAATAAGTGCCTAAATCTGGACGGGTGTGACAGTGTGCCTGGTCAGAGCTTGAGCTGCCCGCACAATAAAATACTGCAGGACACAAAGGATTCAGTTGGGCTTCTGCTATCTAAAGTCACACACGCTTACACATAAGCCAATGCTGCTAAGTTCTGTCCTTCGCCAGTATTTCTGTCATATTTTACCGAAGTTTTTAAACAGCCTCAAAACAAGATACACTTACTTGAGATGCAAAACTGAGTAAGATAATAAGGCTTGTTTTCAGATAATATATCTAAATTAAGTGTTTTGTTCTTTGCCCACTGGGAAATTGTTCTTTCTTGTCTTAAACATAAGTCTGCTACTGTAACTTGTGTTGCTTTTGTAAGATTTGTCAATGGGTTAAGAACATAAACCTAATTCACGAATATTTCTCTCAAAACAATTTTTTATTATCCTAATGCTGCTTCTCAGGTCAATTTGTTCTTGCGTTTATTGAGAAAACAAGAGCAAGATTAATAGGACTTTTTGCAGTAAAGACATTTGTTACGGTCCTTAAAGCCTTCTGTGCAAAGCACAGCTATGTGTTCTCCATTTAAAATGAATTCCCAAGCTGCAATGCATTCATTACAAACAGCTGCTGTTGTCTAATTCTAACAGAAGAATAATCAAATCTTAATACTATGGTGGAAGGGTAATTAAGTAGAGGCTTGCGGGAAGATGAAAATGGGACAGTGAGGTCTTCAGCTGCTCTGCCAAAGCATGATCCATTGTTTGATTCATCAAATGTTTGTCATCTTCAAAGATGTTTGGAGATAATCATGTTCATCTGTGAAACATGCAGCCAACTCCTCTGTGACCTCAAAGATCTTACTTGGGTTACACTTGAGGTTAATGTGAAGGGGCCACTTAAAGGGTGGAGTTTGTAATGAATGTTTAAGGTGGGGCAGATCCCAACATATGTGACGTAGACCACTGATATATGTCTCCCTATGACATCACCTGCTACATCACCTGCTACAGATGCCTTAATAAGAATGGGTGATAAAAACTCATATAGTGCAGGTTCCTGCATCTATGAAGCTAGTAACCTCAAGGTCTGGGGTTAGATTCCCTGACAACAGACATATTGATACATTGTACACCTTAAATGGACTTAAAAGTAACTTTTGAAAAGAGCATCAGCCAAATGTGTAATGTAAGTTCACAAGATAATGTGCCTTCATACCTAGCAACCATCCACTGAATTTATTTACTTAGTTTACAAGGAAAAAGTATTGTTGGGTCTCATCACGGTCACTTTTGTTAATAAAGCTGACATCTAAAGAAAAAAACAGAAACACCGGCTGTTTACATGTTTAAATATCACTACATAGTGTAAATTATTAAAGGTGAGAGTAGCAGCAAACAGTATAGCAGGCCGAGTCTTATCACAGCAAGCTTGGATGCGAAAGGAGATGACAGGGAGAAAAAGCAAAAGAGGAAGAGAGATAGAGAGAAAAGATAAAGACAGACACAGATCCAGAATGAAGGAGAAGAAAGTGAGAAGGAATTTGTTCAGGATATATGACCTTCAGATTAATGACATCAGTCAGAGCATCAAGCAGGAGGCGGATGGGCTTTACATGATTGGATTTGGCTTTGATAAAGGCGGGAGAGGTGTAGAGAGAGAGAAAAGAGAGAGAGGGTGACCGCAGGGGTCACGTTTGTCAGCATGTGGCCCTGTGAGGGGTAGAGACGGCGGGTGTGTGGGTACCACGATGTTGCTTTGTTTAGCATCACCCTCATCACTTCAGCATGTCGTAATCCATGACTAACCTTTTCTTTCATCCGCACCCCCTGCTACAAACTGATTGAGGAAAACAAAAGGGGTAAATTGGGTTTAATCAACTTAATTGCATAATTAAACAATCAGGTTTCTTCTTCTTAAGACAACAAAGCAATTAAAGATTAAATGTTTAATTCGGTTTTGTTCTCCTTGGCTCTGGAAAACTCATTATGACTTTCTTGATTGTCTGTAGTGTGGATTTGAGTGCTGATAGCTTGACCAGACAAATGTTGATATTACAATAGTAATTTTGCAGTGTGTATGTGCGTGTGTGCGTGTGGTTTTGAATATGTGGTTTACAAAGACACAAATATGTAAAACACAAAAATGCATAACAATGTGTATATCAATGTTATGTGTGTGTGAGTCTGGACTGGTACTCAAGCAACACAGGAGCACAGCTGGTTCAAACAGTTCTGTGAAGCCCTTGGAGGCTATAAAATGGTGTCTAAGCTACAGATCACAAAGCTGAGGGATCAGCACACACACTTGCCTGCTAAATTTAGCTTATTGTACAGACTACAACTAAATCATGCCTGGCCTAATAGACACCTGAACTGTGCCAGTCATGCTCCAAATAAAGATTTCCTTGGAACACTGAGGCAGACAAGACATTATAAAAGTTCTGTACAAAAAGACCTTCAACCTGTAATCCTTAAACAAGGACAGACATTTTATCCAAAGCAACTTAGTGAATTTAAGATATATCTTTTATTAGTCTGGGTAATTCCCTTGGAATCAAACCCATGACCTTAGTTTTGTTAATGGTGCTGTGCTCTATATAGACAAATTACAGACAATAAAGTTTCCGTATTGCAATGTTTTTGTCTTTAAAAAATATAAAGACCTAGATGTATAATACTGTGACAAATTAAAGTGACAATATGTTAATATGTTGCTTATTTTTTGTTTATTATGGTGACTAAGCTGATGACAAGTGTGACATTGGCAGTAATGATGATGATAGCAATAATGATTATTAATCTGACACTGGTGATGTTGATGACGATTTTTTAGCATCACAGATTTTAAAAATGCATCAGTGTACTGTGAATGTTATAAATCTTTAAATGACAAATATGGAGCTAGACTGTTTTTCCATAAGTGTGTTAGTTTTAGCGGGATTATATAGAACAAACAAATAGAGAATCGAGGACAGGAAAAAGACACAACTGGGAGTCAAGTAAATGGGAAAACTGGGAACAGTGGAGATAGAAAGCTGCCAGGAATTACTGCTTGAACAAACTGGAGAGGATTTAGTGAAATTAGGGAAGCAGATGATAAACAGCATGTTAAAGAACAGCATGTGCTGGAACCTCTTAGTTCAACAGTTAAAAAGCCACTGTGAGGCATCAGCGTGCCAACAAAGATGGAGGACGTGAGTCTGGTAATACTGACAACTGGAAGAGAACTCACAAAAACTCACAAAAGGTTACACTTTACCGTGGACAGATTTTTAAAAAATAAAGCAAATTTACTGGTTATTTATTAGGTTAAAGGTGACACAAAATGACTGTTCATGAGGTAACAGAGATGCTGGGCAGTTTTAATGAAAAACCAAGAAGGATTTAAAGAACTTAAATATTGAAATGAGCATAAGAATTTTGGCATTGTGTGTCTATAAATTATACAAAACAGAACAATATATATTCTTATTATATATTGCTGCTTTTTCCACTAAACAGTTTGCCTGGTGCAATTAAAGTTGTGCTATGCTTGACAGCAGAAAGCAATGCGGTTTCACACAATATTAAATAATATTTCACAGACAATAAATAAATAAACTGTGTCTATATTCAGCTGTGTGCAGTCATGGGAACACTTTTCCTGCTTGTGTGATACAAGCACAAGAAACTGAATCAAACAATGTAACAATTTAATGCACATTTCTCTGGCACTCTATAGCAGATCGGTATTGATGTTACCCAGATAATACTGCATGAATTGTATTTTTTTAGCATGAATAAAATGCTGCCAACATAATTCTTTAGCTAAAACTGGCTACTGTGTGGATTGATTGTTAAGGTAGGTGGACACTTACACCCAAATTTACAAGAGCATCGCCACCCTTCCTTTGCTTGCACTTGTGGAGTTATGGAGTGTTCACATGTTTGTTTGTTTTTGTAAATTTAAAACTGCGTGTCATAAAAGACTAACAATTACGGTGCATCTGCAGGTAGAAGGAATCAAACACAAGAGGACTAAAGTGGAATGCAATGCTCTCAGAAACTTACCATGACAAAACATCCCGTATTTGCATTTGACTAAAACTTTAAGACAACAGGTTGATTGAAATAATGTGTGTTTTTCATGCACAAAGATCAAGATTGAAGAAGATAAATCTATAGTTCAGCATGACACGTGACAGACCCTCAAGGATCAGTGGGGAGGATGATGAGTTCCATCTGTGTGCTTGGTTTGAAGTAAATGACCTTTGATGATCCAAATCATTTCCTGTAGGTCTGTATGTCACTCTTAAACACGGCTCGGCTTACACACATTTTCTCTTGGTAATGTGATACTGCATACAGGATGACACTTCTAGCTCAACCAGCCATTTACTGCAATTCATATTAGAGGGAAGTACTTGGTGATCTAATGTACAGCATGTTGTAATTTTATATAATTGGAAATGGGGCCATGAGGAGACAGTCATGGAATTGACCGTTATGGTCGCTTGGCGCTCTTCCTAAATTCACAGAATGAACTAGCCAAATCAACCTAAATGGTGCATGATCCCATAATACAGACCAAAGAGGTTCATGATGGTAAAATAAAGCAATAAGCCATGAACAGCTGTTACAGTCGGTCCTATTCATGAAACACAAGCAAATGTTAATTGTTCATTAAATTCTTACATTTTAAGAATCCAGTTAAATGCAACAATCTGTGTAAGAATTGTTTTACGCATAATTTATACTGATATTGGCTCTGCTTTTGTTTCAAGCATTGATTATTTAAATCGCATTTCACTAACACTTATGTTCAATAAAGCAATGTTTTGTTTTAATAATAATCATGCTTAAAAAAATCTTTTGCCAAGTAATCAAGTTCATTAACTGCCATCTGTGGTTGTCAAACAAAACAGCAAATTTTGCACATTAGCATACAATTAATTGTACGTATTTTACTTAGAAAAACATCTGTATAGAATATCTATATTAGTTATACATATTCTAGCAAATATGTTTATATATGTACTGTATATATAATTCCTTGAATCTGATTGGACGAGAGGTGTTCTGAGTGTGCTGACATAGGACACAAGGATACTTTATTGTTATCACTCAACCATTAAAATGATACCAAGACAAAGTTATCGATTTCCCTTAGCAGACATGTCACAGCAGATGCGGTAATGACATGCTCAGTCGAGTTTTCTCTCTGTTACTTGCACACACACATCCTGCCTTCTTGTAACTCCAGTAACTTCTCACAAACAGCTTAGTTTATATCAGTACACTGTATAACCTGCACCCTTCTACTGAATCGTTTACGGATCAAAATTGACCACAGTGAAAAACAATGAAGATCAAACAGATGATGCTACAGAATCACATTTTATCTGAGTTTACCTTTTGTGTTAAGCTAGCCAACAGTTTTTTGTGCACTGAACAACAGAAATCATGGCACACCGTGGAAAATCTGTTTATGTATGATACAGTATCAGCACAGCACTCTCTCACCTCAGCTTGTTTTAAAGAAGTGCCCACACAAGGTCCCTCAGAGGTCTCTTCTGCTCCAGCCCT
This sequence comes from Ambastaia sidthimunki, assembly GCA_036877625.1. Classification (NCBI taxonomy): domain Eukaryota; kingdom Metazoa; phylum Chordata; class Actinopteri; order Cypriniformes; family Botiidae; genus Ambastaia; species Ambastaia sidthimunki. The sequence continues at coordinate 5,576 of JAZGTK010008689.1, read as the reverse complement.
TTCTTAATGTGACAGAAATCTTTAGGGATCTTTCTTCTGGATTCACAGGAGTTGTGATTCTGTAAACTAATACTGCACTTTAACTTTTAGGAGGGTTTCTGAACCATTAAACTTTAAGAGCAAATTGAGTTAAACAGGTTGGGAGCAGCATTCTTAAACAGCCTCACTTTAGAGTTAGCTTTCAATCATCTGCTAAAGACTGTAAAGCTAATCACGATTCCTAACTCTCTTCTGTACTCATGTTCTCACACCCCAAAGGTATTAGAATGTTTCTATTGCAGTACAGGGACACAGTCAATAACGGCTCTCCTTTATGCAAATGCATGCTAACCTAGAGTGGCTTTTCACAGACAGCACACACACACACTTGAATATGGCCTGCAGCAATGCTAGTGTGCTGCTCAATATCAGGGCCAGTGTGTCAGCAAGGCATGGTGCTGAAAAAGCACACACAACATTACAGAAATCAATCACGCCGGCCCTGTGCTAAAAGCGTTAACGCTTTACCTGTTTAGCAGCCTCCAGGTCTGTTTATCTAAAGGGCAAACACCATCCGACTATGTCCTTTTCAACAAACCATGAAGACTATTATGAGGGCACATTGTGAACCAGCCATTTCCCAGAACTGTCGGTGAACAGGTTACTAACCAGGGTCTGAAATGCTTAAATTATGCAATTATGTTGTTGTTTTTTCACAAAATGGTCAGTAAAAGAAAACGCTTAACCTTTTGAAAATGTTGATAGTCATTGAAATGCTGATGGTACTACTTGGGACTTCAGGCGACAAAATCAATATTTTAATAGATTTTTTAAATTTCGTTTTAAATACTAATAAAAATAATAATAACCAAAAATAAACATGGAATAACCTGTAAGACTTATAATGGAAAGTAACGGAAAACCAATTTGATGTCTATTCATGGACACCATAGCATTTATTGGTTATTTTTTGCAGTCTCTAGCAATTGAAAATGTATATCTACTCTACTAAGCCTATGACAAAGATAACATTTATTAGTTTGTAGAGGGAGCAATGTCACAGTCTATTCCTAAATCATAAATCATCATGTTAGCTCAAGTTTACAGTCAGTATAGTGACGGCAGAAGGCCAGTTACAGTAACAATTTGTGAGCATGATCTTAATATTACGCATCAATAACTGCATTCTGGCTGGCAGATTGTACACATGGAGGGCACCTTGACTTCTGCAGTCATAAAATGACATGGCATCAATTTACGAAGGTTGGGGAAGAGGGCTGCGCTCCCACAGTAATCAGCTCATGTTCCAATCAATTGCTGGGAGTCTGTCCGCTGAATAATTCAACACAAAGCCATGTTCTCAAACAAAGAGAGTAAAGAAGTCATGAAAATTATATAAATGCAGCACTACTATAAGAGCACATTTAATTTAAGGGTCAAGCATTAGATGCAATTCATTTGAACTCAAATCTGTTTGAGTGGGCTTGGATACACTTTTCTATTTTTAATCATTCTGTTGTGTTTCCGCTATTGATTACTCTGGAAAATGAGAATGTTAAATAAATGTTTGCACTGTGTATGTGTGTGTCTTAAAGCGATAGTTCACTCAAAACAAACCACAAAACAGAGATTGGTTTCAAGTTTTTTATACAACAAAAGTCAATGGTAACTGGACAAAACAAACCAAACAAACAAAACTAGACAAAAATAGAAGACTAAAAGCACCATTAAAATCAGAAGAACTGCCCCTTGAACCTGCACCACGGCTTTGGAAATGTATTTATATAAGTCTACATTTAAAACACAGCATGATGCATCACACCAGGGCTAACTTTAATGATGCAAAACAACTAATTATTACTTTCAAAACACAAATCACAGTTTCATTTTTTGGGAACATTCTCTTTAATATGTATTGTATAAATAACATTGCTCTGTATAACATTGTCATTGCTCTGCTGATCTAAGCAGCTGTTAGAACTGTTACAACTGATTGGTTCCCTTAACAGAAGATATGGATAATTAGAAACTACAAAGCATATATTTATGGTATTAGATCAAGTTAAAAAATAAATATATAAATAGAAATGTCCCATTTCGTGGCATATGGCCGGTACGCCGCCTGATATGTTGGCCGTATGGTTGAACAGCGCTGTGAGATGGTGCCATTTTTCACACCTCAGATGGGGCGAAGCAGTCACGTCTCTCTGGCAAACCCACGGGCATCATTTGCACCACCAATACTGTGTGTCATTCTCAGACACACACACAGAGACAATTAAACATTCCTAGCAAGTGTCAAAGTCATCAGCCACTCTGTAAACAACCAACACTAATGAGCACCTTACACTGCAAAATAAATTCTAAATGTAGATCCTTGTTTTACAGACGTGCTGTGCATATAAAAACACCTTTGCATCAGTTCTGTTTTTGATAGAATGTGTATAATGAGTTGTTATTTTGCATATTTCGGACCTGTATGAAGGCGGGATGTGTTTGTGGGTTCAAAAGGAACTGCTAAAGCTGAACACAGAGCCATTGTCACTAGGGACTCTTTGATGCCTCCACATGCTTTGTCCCAAATTCATGCTGATAGGTCTAAACACAGCAGATGGGAGAACGGTGGCACCTTAGAAGAAAACACAGAGATGTGTAGGTGATAAAGAGTGTGCAAAAAGGAAATGAATAAAAATGTGTGTGGGTCAGGTTTTGCCTACATTGTTGGGAACCAACAGTGCTGAAAAAAAAAACATCTTAAACCAGTTTGCTGGTCCTAATTTGGGTGGTCTTCTAGCCTGACCAAACTGACGAGTTCCCCTAAACCCTTCTAAAACCAAAAAACATATATATCATAGCAAGGGACCAATTTGACCTTTTTAATCATCCTTAAAAACCTTTTAAAAAAACTTTAAATCATCTACACAGATAGTCATACGAAAATATCCACCAAGACAAAAATGTGTATGCGTGTAATGGCAGGTGTAAATGGAAGTGTGTGTGTCCCTAGTGTGTGTGTTGATTGTGAGCAGTTGATTGTGTGTTGATTGCCTGAAGCCAAACTGTTCTGGCTTTGTTTTCTGTGATAAAATGTGTTGGAGCTCCTTAGCCTAAATGCTGAATACAGAAAAAAGGCATATTCCAGGATATATGTAACACAGACATAAAAAAACACAGACACCAAATTGATATCAGTATATTCCAGCTGTTTTTGTAGTGTTGCTAATGCATGACATAATATACATACTCAGAGATTATGTATGTATGTATATAATACCTTGATAAAGCTATAAGGATGTGTATAATTGTATAATCGACTGTGTCGTGTTTATTCGGGTGTGCAGCTACATCCCATTAGCTACCAGACTACACCCTGATTCATTAGGGAACGTCTCTAAATTATTCCCTAGACTGACTTTTTTCCTCTATTTTCCTGCCATGTTTATTACCACTCATGTGTGAATCTTAGAAAAATTTTCAAATGCCTCATGCCACTGTCTGCTGAATATTAAAACAAAGAATTAGCTACAGCCTTTATTGAAATATGCATGAACGCAGTTGTGCCAGGCTTAATGATGTGTCTGAATTAGCAGGTTGCGGGTCTCATGCAGAGAAGGCGGATCTAAGGGGCCGGATGAAAACAGTGTGAATGTGAACGTTGGGTGTGAAACAAAGAAAAAAAGACATAAATATACCTAACCTTTTTTATGAAACCATTTCATATTGTTTAAAAAAATACCTGATATTGACTATCAGCATCCCTCAGGCACTAATGATCAATTACACGCTGTGATTATTTAACCGAATAACAAAATAATATTTTCAAACTTAAAACAGAGATAAACAGCTGTGCATGATGTCACATAATAGTTCCTATGAACCGTATAAGGTCCAGACATCAAACCTTTCACCGCACAGCGTGATCATTAGGTTCCTGCTTAGCAGCCATGCTATAATCCATAAGCACTTCATGAGAGCTTTAATATGTTTTAGTGAAGGCAGAAGTCAGCAATAGATTGGATTATAGCAAGGGTGCTGTTTGCAACTACATTTAGTTTTCCTCTCAACTGCTGACCTAGTTTCCCCACCTTCCTCATAACTCTTTATTTATTAGATATTTGCCTAAGGGGGAAAATGTATATATGTTGTTTTGCTGATCTATAGCATTAAACGACCTGTGAGAAAACACCAAGATTGACTGTTTACATCTTATCTAGACAGAGTACAAGAAACCAATCAGCATTTAAAACAAGGTGCTGTAATCACACAATGCAATAAGACCTGAGTGAGTAATTTCATAATTATCTACACATGAATGATTCAGTTAGAGAGAGAAGTTTGTCCTTTATCTTGATTAAAACAACCAGAAAAATCTCATTCTTTTTAAGCAAAAAAATACTAAAACATTTTTTTCTAAAGAATGACTTTCTAAAACCATCCATTTGCAGTAAATAGTTGAATAACTGAGACACACTGGCATAAAGTGGAAATTGAGAAAATAAAAAGCAGGTTGTGGCCTTTCACAATGAATATAATATGTTTAAATTGACAACAATTAATAAAAAAAGTAGCTGGAGATTGTTTACTACAAACAAGCAGAAATCTGTGGCATTTGCTTTTCTTCAAGGCAGATGAAGAATATTCTTATTCAAGGACTCTCTGAATAGCAATAACATACAGGCTGGCAGGCCCGGCGAGTCAACTGCTATTTTCCATCTGATTATGTTATCACTGCTCACGACACATGACGTGACGCCCGTGTTATCTATATTATTCGCAGAGAGCTGTTTACCAGACAATATCTTTTGTGCATTCCGTCCAGAATTTTTAACATTATCGTGACTCAATGACAAACTCGTGCTCTGACAAATTGGTCTTAAAGGGGCCACGATAGTCAGAACATAACAAATGTTATTATGTGATATTGGTGTATCATTTTATGTCCTGATGAAGGAAATGACTTCTATGCCCTCACATTGCAATGGGTAATGGAAGTGGCAGACAGGGCAATAAGACATAAAGATTATCACAATTAATATTCAAGACTGTGTTTCAGTATTAATGGGAACCATCTTTGGTGAACCATAGCTCTCAAATAAATAAATAACATATCTGCATTTATCTCTTCTACTGACTATGTGCTGGATCCTCTAGCATTTAACAACACTAACAACAGATAAGGGTTCTCAATATGCATAAGAGTCTCATAATCACCTTGTTTTTGCTTCCCTCTCATTCACTGCTGCTTTCATTCCTGGTTCTGTTTGTTTAACTTCAGTGGGTACAATTACATAGTGATGCTTAATTAGCTTAAGGACAGGCTGAAATATGTGATTAAAATGCACATTACTGTTTCACTTGAGCCGTTTGATTGGAATTCTGTGAATTTTGCTTCAGAATAGTTCAGTTATGATGGATACTCATCAGTGGTGTATTGCTTTTTAGATTGAAAGATTCAGAAATTGAAAGGAGGGGCTGTGAGACGAGCTGCTGTGACAGGCTGCAATTTATGGTAAAAGTTTGTGAGATGTGCTCAACTATACAGCATTCTGAGATCAAAGACATAGAGAGGCAGAGAGAGGCAGAAAGAGACAGAGAGA
>JAZGTK010008688.1:0-18013 GCA_036877625.1 Ambastaia sidthimunki | reverse complement strand
AGATTTTGATTTCTGAAAACAACAAATCTTTACAACACTGGAGTGAGGCCCCCTAGTGTTTCAACTGCGTAAAAAAAGGCTTCACGTGTGTGTATTTTTGAATGTGCGTGTGTACCCAGGCATTAAAAATAGTTTCCCCATATTTGGGAAGATTATCAATACTCTGCCATTTCAGATAATTTCCTGTGAGTATATGATACATATAAAAAACATATTAAAAAATGATTCTTTATTGACAGGTATGTACAACAGTGTGGGCCAAAGGAAAAGCCAAAAAATGACCTGCAAAGAACAACAGCCAAGTCTGTTCATGTAAAAGTCAGAAAAAATAGTCTGACCTACAGTAATTTGTAATCTTAAACATTATATTTACATATTTTAAATAACATTATAATTTTTTGTTGCGAGTAAAGGGTTTTCAGATGCAATCTCATTACTTTTTTCACATTTTTTTTAACTCATATACAAAAAGAATAAAAAATACAAAATCGCAAACAAATAAAAATGATATAAATACACCATTGTAATATCAACTGAACAGTATACAACAGCAAATGGTCATTTTATAATTTTTTTTTACGATCATTAAAAGGTATGCATTATAATCCACAGACCTTCCTAATTAACTTCCAAATAACCAAAGTAAGTTTAAAGCCAAGGGGAGCACACACGTTTAATAGATCCCCAGAGGAACATACTTTTAATTCAATTTCACTACCTCACAGGTCAGTTCCATTGTTTAAGACAATATCAATGCAACATAAAACAATTATACACATGATAAGAGCCTGCATGCATTCAAACTGAAGCTCCCTAAAGGCCTGTTAAAAGTGGTAAAACACAACATCAGTGAAGGACCACCTATGGATTATTTATTTATTTTACATTTATCAGAGGTTGAGCTGTGTTTATCAAAAACGAATGTCACTTCAAATAAAATATGCAAAAACAAATACATACATTTACAAAATCAAATAAACTAAGAAATAAGGTCACCTGTTTTTTATTATCAGTGGTTATCAGTAATCTTATGACATTTATTTTTGTTCAATTTAAAACTGACAGCCTGCTTTTTACAATAACAATAAGAGTTAGGCTGTAGAGAAAGTATCAGAAGCATTGTTGAAACAATGAGTCATTTCTGATGTGGGACACACTGACCCTGACATCAGACAGTTCTGATGAGCTTTGTGTTTGTGTTGCTAATTTGGTTACAGAGTGAAGACTATTACATCACCTGTGTCAAGTGTGTGTCCGTGTGTATTTCCTATTTTAAACTTCAGGACTCAGCATATTAGCGTCTCAGAGAAAGTAAGGTAACAAGAAGTTGCATTCAACATCTACACTCCCCTATACTGTAAGTGAAGAAGTCTATCTGGGCTGGACTGGAGTCACAGTGACAATTAAACAGCATACTACCACACTAGTACTGTTTCTGCAGTAAATAGTTTATGAACTGTGCATAGTTTGCAAATATTCTGTATGCATAGAATTAAATACTTATGCCTGTTGAAATTTTGATATTTTTAAAATGTTTGTTAAAAACATTTTATAAATAACTGGTTTACATACAAGTTGTACATAAACATTTAACTATGTTTAATGAGATAATTCACTTAAATTTACTGTGGTTAAATTCACATGATTAAAAAATAAGTTAAAGATATTAAGTCATGGCAGAAAGGGCGATTAAGTTTAGTTTTGGAAATGTTTGGATTTGGACATTACTAGTTGAATCAAACATGCTACCTAATGAGGTTGACAACTAGCATACTGTAGTGTACTACTGTTTAAAACATTTGTCATTGCATGTTGTATTGTTTCACAATCTATTAAAAAAACACTAAACAGTGTTCAAAGAGTTCAAAAAAAGAAATGTAGTATCCAACACATGCACTTAATGGATGGGGCTAAATGTGTTGTTTTTTTCAGGGACAACACACTGCATTTGAATTAAAAAACAATACATGCTTCTGTGTAGTAAAAAAAGTTACAATGAATACCCTAGATGGTGAAGTACATACTGTATAGTGTAAGTGCACAGTGTATAGTACATCACACCCAAATACAGAATAGCTTATTCAATTAGCAATAACATAAAAGTGAACAGTTTCTGTGATTTTGAAGTCGCTGTCATAAACTTTAGTGTGAGTAAAGGTGGTTTACGTCATAGATGTTAGGTGTGCATTGCAAAAGCCTATCAAAGGGGGATACAGTGATGCTTAACCAATAGATTGTAATAAATACAATAGGCTGGAGTTCGGTTTTCACTATTGCATACATCATGGTTTTGCCATCATATTTACATGATGACTGAATAGCACAATATAAATACAGTGCAGAAACATGCTTATTAAAAACAAATCATTTTTAACAAAAATTCTTATCAAATCAGGGGATTCCTTAGATATATTTTGTTTAAAAATCTCTAAAAAGTCTCTTGTGGATTTAGTTTTCAAAATGTAATTGCATTTTATAATAAAATCAACTCGTACAGATGCCCTGCATGGCTTTACTCTAGGCCGAAGGTACTGGTTTCCTCCACAGCAGTTAGAAGTTTCTCGTACAGCATGCTGTATGATGGGTAAGGAGGCAGGTCTAGACGGTTGAAGCATGTGTGTGCCCTGTAGGAGATAAACGAACAGAGGTCAAAGGTCAAAAAGAAGGACTCACCGCAATGGCAATGGCACAACAACACTGCATAGCACACAAAAAAGTAGTTTATTCTTAATTTAAAGTTTATTCTAAATAAAAAGATTTTATTGATAACTTTTAGTATTGAATTAGTACCAAAACATTATTTTAGGCCTTATTCTAAATGGCCCACTTGTGGATGTCAGTGCAAACCACATGACCATAGGATGTTTCATTTGTTATTTTCAGTATCAGAAATGTGTTATAATGTGTGCTTCCTTTTACGGCCATGCAGACTTGACAGTATGCACCTTTTGCCAAGCTCACACCAAGGTTTACTATGGACCACTACCTGACAGTCTGAGGTATTACCAAAGTGTGGACCGAGAAGAGGGCCGCAGGAGCTTAGGGTGGGATTTGGGACATGCCCATAGTCTGCATTTCTCTCGACTCGTTTGCCATCTGGGATGGATTTTTTCAGTGACCTTGTCACAATGCATTCAGGGAATACTCTTTCCATGAAAAACACATGCAGTGCTGTGTAGTTAGGCAGCTCACTAGGTTTTGGAAAGAAGCTAAATTGTCCTTGCAATTCTTTTCAACAAACTATTTGCATTTGCATTTAATAACAAGCCAAAAACTATAAGCAACAGAAGAGTGTGAAACTGACGATTGGTAAAGTGGGTAGAAATTCCATTCTTATTCACACATCATCAGCGACATTAAATACTAAAACCCAATGCAAAAACTTTCTCCATTTTCATTTGAGCAAACAATGTGAAATTCTGAAGCTGAGTCAGGCATCTGTATCCTTTCCATCACATTGTCCTTATTTAGCTCTTGCTGCTGAGGCTGTGGATACACAATAACAAATTCAAAGCTGTTCTCACCCTGACAGAGAAATATGAGTCTGTCCATTAGCACAGACGGGGCCAGTCTTTGATCTGTTTGCCAGAAGTACACAGGAAATGGAATTTCAAGGTGAAACACTGGATGCAAATCAACCCTGACTGAGCTTTTCAGTCTGACAGCTGGATTTCAGGATGACACTGCAATCTCAGGTAAGTTAATTCAGTAATAGTAATAGTAACATAATATCATAAATAAAGGGGATTTCTTTCATATTGTGACTTATTTGCATATTGTAAACAGTGTGGAAGATGGAAGGTCGGCAAACAAAACAATAATTCAGTAGAGTAAACCACTCTCTAAAAAGATTTGCTGGTTAAAAAAAAACATATACATCCATTATTTTGGTGTACTGTTCTTTGTGTACCCTGTATTATGTTTTTTTCGATGCATGTGAGAAATAAGAATGACTATCAAGTGCTAACAAAAAGAAAGATTAGGATCTTAAGGCACTACTTCCGTCCCAGTGTTTGACCAACTAATGTAGAGTGATACCCTGGAAAAACAACCTACTTAAGTGTTCTTGCTAAAGTAAATTGTTCCCTGGCCAGAGATGATAGTTTTTTTAAACCATTTTATAGGGTCATAGACATCAACATTTGTCTACCACATGTATTATGCAGTCCTCACCAGTTACCATATGTGGGTAATTTTGCAGGCAGAATGTGTTATCCATTGCACTGTACCTTGGCAGAGAGGTGATCTTTCCCCACTTTTCAATGCAGAAGCGCCGCAGGCCGTTGCTACCACGCAGCGCTGCAAAACCCTCGTAGGGAACGCTGGAGGTGCCGGTCACGAACTGCAGCAGACGCAGCCTCTGTTCATTGTTAAAGCGCTCCACCGCAGCCCAGAACCAACGCATCACAATGTGCCCATCATGGTAACCTGGAAATAAGTAACGTTAACAAACAGGATGTGATGAGTATGTGATGTAAACCTTTTCAAAATCTAGTGTACTGCTTTGTCTGCTCTCTACATAGTCAACTGCATTTATCCTAATAGAAATGAAACCTCATAAATGACTGGAGGGCTCTACATAGGCACCACTGCATTTTGGGACTCACTTCTCTCCGAACTATACATGCGGTTTAGGACCAAAGCCAACAACAGTGATTTTTTGCAGCCGACCTTTAGAAATCGCCTTCAATTCAGACATGTGCCTATTATGCCATAAAATGTTCTCCGGGTTGGCAGGTTACTACATAATTGTGCCCAAGATAGACAGAAAAGAAAAGAAAGAGAAAAGAAAAGAGAAAATGATCCCCAGTATAGAGGCCTTCAGGGATGTCTATCTAAATGTTCAAACTGACACATCATGGGCTATGCAAGAAAAGTCAACAAAGGTGTTCAGAGTTTCAAGTGAGGTCATCTTGACACTATGAGAACATAAAACTGCATGGTTCTATGAAATTCTACAGGGTTCATCTGTATGATCTCAATGTCAACATTTCCGCTCTGTATAATGATCTTTAATGTAAACAGATGGGATACTTATTTTGGCATTGGTTTTGGGATGAAATCCTATTGCTCCTACAAACTCTCAACTTCAATTCACAGCAGGGGTCTTCAGAATGAAACTACGTCACACTGAGCAAATAAAGAGTTTAAGCAACAACTTGGATCAGGTGAACAGGTCAAAATCAGAACATACTTGAAGTCTGATACATTCTACTAAGAAATCTGAACATCTTAAGACAAAAACATTGCCAACAGATGAACTTTCACTCAAGACTCGGCAGTCTTCTCTTACCTCCTCTATATTCTGTGTTGGATCTCCAGTCACTCAAATCGATCTCGGCTGTACCTGCGATTACCAACTCCAGCTCACGAGCATCAAACACCGAAACCAGACGAGAGTCTACAACCTGCATTAAAGCACCCAAATAAAGGAGTTTATTTTTGACAATTAAAACCAACAGAAGAAAAACAAACAAGCCTTTTAACTAGTCTAGCCAAGAAGTTTCTTCAGTCAACCAGCTTTGTCAGGAGACTATAGTAAGACTAAGACTACAGAAACACTGTATTAGACTATACCAGGATTAGATCTGTACTAACCAGAAAGAAAACAAGATGACCAACATGGCAAATTTTACCAAGGTCCTATTCATTCTGATTTACAGGAACCCAATCAAAAATGTTTAAACTGTTGTTTAGACTAACAAGTTTAGACTAACAAACGTTGCTCAGCCTAACACACCTCATAGAAACCTCTCACAAGTGCTTCTGTCTGCTGCACTACTCCTCTCTCCACCCTCCATCTGGCCATGCGCTCAATATACTCCTTCTTATTCTTCTCTGTAACCTGGATATTGGAGCCCCCCGACTTGAGTTCTCTTTCTGTCACCTGTGAATAGAGTAGAAGAGGTCAAACAACATGAATGTCTTCTAACAGCCATTAGAAGTATGTGACTAATAGCAAAGATTAAAGAATGAACAAGATGCCACAGTTCTATTTCTATGAATGGTGGAAAGTGCAACGCTCAATATGTTTACTGTAGTTATTTAGTTACTTAGTTATTGTTTTAATGACCTTAGCCAGTGATTTTAGAGATGTCTGTCTTGGTCTTGTGAAATGGCTGCCTGGAGGCGTTGCAAAGATGGCCATAGAGTGCAAAGACTTTCTTATAAGGACTGATTATAGTTAAAATGGGTAAGTATGTATCCTGATCCACCTCTACAATTTCTATTATTCATTTTAAAGGTGTTTCAAATTGATGCTGAATGTGGGTTGACTTTTTGATGTATTAACACTGGGGATCTGTGGCATGACGAATGGCATTAGTTGGGGAATGGATCCATTTAAGGGTGACTTCAAAACAGCACCTGTCCAAAGACCTCCTCATTCACAGTAAAGGTCAGGTCCAGGATATCAGTGATATCGTTGTCCTTCATCCACTGTAAGCTTTGGTGGAACTCCTCATCCAGGTATTCCAAATCACTTAGATCTGTCACCCTACAAACCATACAAAAACACGTGTCCAATCAGAAGTCATAATTTTAAACATTATTGTGACATCATGATGTCAAAGAACCAATAAGACTCACAATCTTAGCAGAGCCTTGTAGAAAGGACGAGTGAAGAAAGCATCTAATAGATACTGATGAATCAAAGCCAGACCCAATAATCGCCCACTGAAACGGAACCTGTGAGAGAACATTAAAACACTTATACTTAAAATACTGTTCTGTACATGCTCTACAATGTATTCTCACATAATGATACTTTGATTATTAGCATAAGACTTTTGACTATGAGCATGAATTCTGGTACTCTTAAAGCAGCTCATTCTGGTAAAAAATTGCCCAGAAAAGAATGTACAAATAATGTGGACATTTTTGCAAAACAAACCAAAATATACAGCTCTGCTTGCACACCATAATGGATGCAAAAATAAAGCTAGTCAATCAGATTACCATTGGTCTGTGGGCATGCCATCTAAAAGTAAGGCTAATTGTAATATATTCCTATATTTGCAGAGCCATTTTCACACAACCTTTCCGTAAGCTTTCTTCGTAGATAAAAAATGAGAATGTGGGATTGGTATGTTTTTTTCCTGATTTAAGTACATACATTCAATTAACACTGATTTATCTTCTGTTTGAATAAAGTTCAATGCAAACCTTAAGATTGTTTTTTTTTTTTTTTGTATTTAGTCTTATAACACTATATTTTACACAACAAAAATGTCGTAATGGGAGACAAAACAAAGAGCTAGCGTGACCATCACTGCATGCTATTCTTCAGAGCTGACCAACCGGCATGCAATTCCTCAACCACACACCACATGAGGGGTAAACTACAAAGCTAAACTTCAAAAACATTCCAAGACTAAGGAGAAATAATTAGGGATGAAGAGAGAATGATAGTGACAGAAAAAAATTCTTACCATTCTAAATGGTTCTCCACAAATGCAGACATGGGGCTAATCTGAACAGTATACGTGTCATTGGCTGAGTATTCAAACAGACCGTAATATGGATTAAACAGCTCCTGAGACAACAGGAAGAAGAATTCCCGCGATGGGCCACTGTAGTCCAACCTGTGAGAAACATAAAAACATTGTGTTAACTCTTAAAATTGTAAATCTGCATGTATGTGATATGTCAGAACATACAAACTTTGTGAAAGCAACAGCAAGTTTATAAGATAATGTATATTTATACAAACTCCTCAACCACATTTCTAAGTTATCTAATCCCTTCTCAAATAACTTTGACAAACTGTTCATTAATAAAGCACTTTTGTTTGAAATGCATTTGAAATGATTAAGATGTGATACACATGTGATTTGGTGTGATGTGAAGTCTTTGTATTGTCTCGTGACATTTCTAATCTATTTTTGTGTTCAATGTTGAAATGTTTTGTGTAATGCAAACCAATAAACCAAACAATGGCCTTGTTCCAAATGTCGCCCTCAGCCCTTGTAATCTCTTTCTTCTGGTCTACACTTTGTCAAATGGTCTGTCTGGTAAAAATCTGTTTGATGTTGGCAGCACATTACACTGAGTTGTATTTGTTGTGGGGGAACATCTGATGCTGTAAGTTGTAGAAATATACTATGAGAAAATTCAAAGACACTCAATCACACAGTGGACTTACCCTTCCTCTCCCACGAAGGTGATATACAGCTTGTTCTTCTGTAGCTCCTTGCGGGAATAGGCCATTACTTGATTGAAAGTACCTTCCAGTAAATGTTCCCTTCTGACGATTAGCCTATTTCATTAAATGACAATATATCAAAATCAATGTCATATTACCATCCCTGTTCATTGTTCTTAGTTCACTGTTGTTACATGTTTTAAACTGAATTAAAACTGGTGGGTAAATAATTTTTGTAAGATACAATTAAAATGAAAATTACAATGAAATTTGTTCCTTTCAAAGTCAACTGGTGGGCTTTACAATGCACTATTGTAATAAAATAAAAAATTCATGCATCTGTATACAAAAAGAGGCCTATTTTTGTCTTTCTGCCGTCTACACATATTTTATTAAAAACACACAGACACAAAAGACATACTTAATTTTTCCTGGCCCCTGGCCATAGCCTTTTGCCTCCAACTTCCTGTAAAAGTTGCGAAGTTTCGCCTCAAAGTCTCTGCGGTATGGAGCGGGTGCTCTGGCCCTTTGCAAGCCTGTCAAAATACACACATACATAAAGTAAAAAAAGGACAGAATCCAGACAGGTAGGTCAGAGTGAAACTACCCAGTTAAAATCATTCTGAAAAATAGGCTCTCTTGAATTGAATGTCAATTGACTGCTTTACATAAAATGTAATAAAATGTTATTTTATCAAACGATTTTTATGAACATCTAAGTCAATCCAGTCAAAGGTTTGAGGGGGTTAAAATCCAGGCTGATGGGTAAAAATGAATCCACCCATTTAATAATCTGCAGAATAATCTGCATAATATCTGTCTATTTTAACAATATGAAATGCCTTATGGGACTAACAGTGTTGTCTATGTGAATCTATCAAACCCATTTTTAAGGGCTATCTAAGTATCTGCAATGTTGTTGCTTCTACATTACACATATTCAAATGATATGAAACGTATTAGAATAAATAAAAAGCAAATGCGGTTTTATTGACACCAAAAATACATTTTATATGACTTCCTATGTCTACAACATCTAGAACTCTTGATGTGAAAACAACAAAGGAAATGGAGCAGGGTTTTCCCGCTGCGAAATAATGTCATATGTATTAATGTATTCAGTACTTTGAGCGTTCTCGTCAACATCCCAATTCGCATCAAACTCTAGCTTTCTCAACTCTCCATACAGACGCATTAGATTCTGTGTGGCACAGTGGGGTATCGCCGCCACAAAATTAAGTAGTTTTAAATCATGTCTCCCTGGTGTGCGAGTGTATATAATCAACAAATATGTCCTGCCAGGAGGAATGCCCAAAAACACAAGTGATTTGTTTCAGCACAGGGGAAGTGACGGGTTGGCTAAATTGCGACCACAAATACGTGGCAAGACGCAACGGCGTGGTTTGCTTTAAGAACTGATGTGGGGAATGATTGCTCTCACTGTGTTAAGAAAAGAGCTCTGTTGTGTTCTGGCACGCACAGCTATACACAAGAGACCGGTTCAAGTTTCCACAGAGATTTTAACGGAAATTTAAATAAAAGACAGTCTGAGAAGCCAACATATGAGTGTTTGTTATTAAGACAAAAAGTAACCAATGGTATTTAAGACTGTAAGATAATATTATGGGGAAAAGATGTTTAGCTGGTGTCTGGACTTTGTCTTCAGCATGTGAACTGCCTGGTTATGGTTTGTCCTCAAAAATCTTTTAGCTTTGAGGCCATCTACTGTCTAAGCTGACTGCTAAAAAATTGATTTTTTTTGTCTTTTTCTTCATTAAAAACATGAAAAAGTAATTACATGATACAAAAAATCCTTTAAAACAATTAATGATTTCTAAGCACTAAATATGGTCGTACCAGGGGAGCTTTGTGGTGAGGATCCAGGAGAGCAGCGTGGAGAGAAGCTGAGGCCGGGATGGAAGGAGTGAGGTGGAACGAAGGACATGATCTCCTCTTCAAACAGGCTGCATAAGAAAGGAATGATTGAAGAGGAACATGACATGAAGAGAAATGCATCATCATCAATTACTCACCCACAGATCAATAATGAGAGACAGCAACCAGTTTCATTTCACATAATTGATGTCCAGCCTGGTTTTGTGTGTCCCATGCTGAATTTAAATATACATACTGTAAGTGTGAATGAGATTTGAGGGCAACAGCAGAGGAAAGATTTTCAGTGAATAACAACCTACATTTAGATCATGCATATTTACTGTATAACCTGAGAAGATTTGGAATACAGCAACTCATGTCCTTTTATGCCTTTTTGCATAATCTACTATGTAGGTTTATAACCAGATTAGAAATTATAGAATTTTGTTTTTGGGGTGAAATATTAATAAATGAGCAACAACACATTTTGTTTGCTTTGTTAATTGTGTCAGTTAATACGTGGTGGCTTGAACTGTTAGTATCTTACTAGTGTATCAAGAATAGCTGTGTTTTGTGTGTTGGGGGGGCTGACTTTATAAAGCCAATAATATTCTGTTTAAGTCAGTCATGCCTGCTGGTCCATGCGAGTAAGCTGTAAGACTCAAAGACTCTTTGAGGAGAAATCCCAAAGTCAAAACACAGCACAACATTAAAGACAAAGAATTATGTTCAAAAACACTGAGGCACTGACTCATGTCTGGTGTGTTGTTTGTTACAATGACAAAAAGCATCAAACTCACAATTACCTTCTTAAGCTTTGCTGTGTTTCTCAAGAACAGATGACAACTGCAGTCAACATACCTTAACAGCATAACCAGGTCTGCGTCGCAGGACAGTTTTTCAACACCTTGTTGGCCCTCAGTCCTAATGTAATGGATCTTCTCCCTGATGGAAAACAGGAGAGGAGACCACCAAAAGCATTGAAACTTTCAGGCAATATCATGTTGCTTTTGTTTTCCATCCTGAGGCTGTTGAAAGGTCTGATCTCATGGACTGTTAATTGTTCTTAAATGTAACAGTAAAGCATTTTACCTTGTTGAATGGAATTATAATAAGCTAAACTGAGGAAAGCTTTTAAGATAATGATCAGCTTGCTACATTAGTGAAATAGACCCTGACATAACGCATGCCTAACAGTATATATAAAGACAAATGATGATTCAGTGCTAGAAAAAAATGCTCTTTTGATGTCTTACTGTATCAGACTGTAACTTTTCCCATTCTGAAAATCAGATGGAGAATTCTATCAATATTTTATATATATGGATGTGACACTAATGCACAGTGTAATGAGGCCACTGTGATGTATGTATTATAGGTCTATGTTTGTCTGTACTCCTAAACATCAAGGCCATAAGAGCCAGCTTCCAGAATGCAACAGTTTTTGCTAGTGTGTTAAGGTGCTGTGATAAAGGTGCTCAAGTGGTCAATAAGCATTACAACATAATTCAACAAATTAGTGTTTGAGTTTCTGTATGATTATGCAAACTTATGCCTCACCTGAGTGTGTGATTTCTGGCCAGACTGGGCTGCCGTTCCTGCAGCATGTCTAATATGTTTGGTTGACGAAGGAAAGCCACAATCTTATCATTGTAAGCTGAAGGAGAAGATAAAATATACAAGAAATTAGTAAAGCATGTAAAATGTAGTTCTTGAAAGCTCACTGAAGGCATATGAGAAACTATATTATTTAAATATTTGCATGGTATTAAACATTTATTTATTTAAACATTTAAATTTCTGCATTTGATAGACGCTTTTATGCAAAGCGCCTTGCAATGCATTCAAGTTATACTATGTAATGCAATGTAATCTGTGTCATGATGTTGCCAAGGAGTTGCTAAGGCTTTACCACTATCCAGTTGCTATCACCTCAGTAATTAATATGAAGTATGCTGTAATGTCAGATTTTTTCTTATGAATGTTGTTTAACTGATTCTTCTGTCACCATCAGCAGGAAAACAAGGCTTGTCTCTGTGTTCACTAACCCTGAGGCACTGAATCAGGCTGGTATTGACTCCTGATGGAAGCTACTAGACCATTTCCAGGTCTGCTGACCAGCGATGCTCCTCTGCTGCGGGACACCTCAGATGCCTGAGATAAAAATATCATAAATAATCATAATGTAAGTGCCTTACTGTTTTGAAATTATTGTCTTCTACTGAAACTACTGTGTTTGTACCTCTCCAGCACTATAACTGCGTAGTCTTTGTAAGTGTTGTCGGTGTGTGAGGTGGATGGGCAGTCGGCCGCTCTGAAGGGGAATTCTGGGGTCAATGAAGGTCGTTGCGCGATTGTTGTGGTCCACAAAGAACGTCTGTCAGAGCAAAAAAAAAATGTCCAAGTGTGCTGACGTTACCTAAACATAAACGCAACTAAATCTTTTGATTAATACTCAAATAGTCTTTCAAGCTTTGTTAAAAGGATAGTCCACCCAAAACTTGATTTGTTTTCCTTAATTCCATGTCATTAGACCTATATTATGTTTAGAAGCAAAACAAGTCATATAGGTATGGAATGACATGAGGGTAAATAAGTGATGAAAGAATAGGGTGATATAATAAAAAAATTTATAGGGGGAACTATCCCTTTAAATAAACGAATGAGTAGCTTAACATATAAAGTTGTTATATACGGTCATGTGTTCATGTACAATGTGATCAAAACCTCAGAAACAAATGAAACGGGTGTTGTATCACTTCAAAGGGGTTTATTTTGTGATAATGAGTGACTGAGTGTGCATTGTCCCGTTCATTAGATGGCCACACATCAAGTAAATAAATGGACATAAAATATTAATGCGAGTTGAAATAACTTCATTATGTATAACAGTATAACAGTCAATTATTCCTTTTAGCGGTCATTATAATAAAATATATATGACCGCAGGATTGACCAATCAGGCCAATCAAAGGATTCTAAAAAGCATTGTGGTAATACATAATATTTTATAACACTGTAGGTTGCAACACAATGTCTAAGGCCAAAGACTTGTGCTATTATGCATGTTTAAAAGCGCTCACCTTGCCCTGCGGGTCTGTTTTGATCTCCCAGCCTCTGGGGAGCTCCAGATGAGTGTCAGCAAATTTGTTGAGAAAAGTGACAAGGTCACGGTTGTGTTGATATCGCTCAAAGTTGCGTGCATCTCTCCGTATTTTCAGAATCATGTGCTTCAGGCAGGTGCTGTTAGTAAACATTCTATATGCCCCCTGAGGACAAGAGTTCATCAGAAAATAAATGAGTATTATGAATAAAATGATGACTATTGAATTAATACTTCTTTGCATGTGGGTCTTTATATGTGACAGCTCAATATAGAATAAAGACATTTATGAGAGCAACACTCCAACACTGGCACATAAAATAATCTTTGCCTCATTGTAAAGGTGTATGGATGTAGAAAACGAAGTTAAAAGCAATGCATTTAACATGTGGACAGACAAAATCAATCATCCTCACACATACACTTCTGTCTCCGCTTAGACTTGTTAAGGTCTGTTATCTGTCTCCTTTGCAATTATAGGACACCAAGAAAGCTTATTGAATCAATAAGAGAGAATCTGCAAATGGATGAATCAATATCACCCCTTCAACTGAAGTGACTAACTGAACCTACAGTATCCTCCCAGCACTTCCACTTTTTTATTCATTGTGGCAAATAATGTTATTTTAACCTAGCTGAAACATCAAGAAGCATTGTGGCCTTCCTAGTGTGTTACAAATAAATACATGGTCTGAGATTGTATTGCATTAATTGCGATTCACACTTATAAACATGAAGACGCATAAAACCGCTTGTTGACACTTTCTTACTGTGACTTACATAGTTGGCATGGAGGACAGTGAAGAATTCTGGGTGGGTGACAAACTTCACTGCAGGACACTGGAGCAGCAGTGTGACAATCTGATTATTCACTGGAGATGAAGAACCTTCTCTTCTCTGATCTACAAACATCAGAGTTAAACATACAACATCTGAATTCTTAGTTATGAGAACAAATGCAATTTGGGTAAAGCCTGGGTATAGACGAACATCTAAAATGTTGTGAGGAAGAATGTGTTTATGTGTATATCATCGCTAACAATAATAATAAGTAGCAGCTATTTGGAAATTAAAAATGTACAATAGGTAATCTTATGGCTGGCAGCAGTCTGGTAACTCCACTATAGTTCTGCATTTGGCATGCTGCAATGCAATCTCATGCCAACAACACCATCCGAAGGGAAGCCAACCTGCAGGCTGTGGTGTAGATTCACTCTCTGTGTCTGCACTGCTGTTTCTGTCGGATACGTGGCCAGCTGGTTCATCATCCGTGGCCATGGTTCTCTGAATGTTCTGATACCTGCATGGAGAAATGATCACTGTGCCTGCTGGGCAACACTATACTGCCAATACAACTTTACACAATTCAAACCGAATAGGGTACAGAAAATATGGGCCTTTATCTTACATCAATATTGTCAATAAACATGCACACACTCTTGACCTTTTATTGATTCATTAACCACAATTTACAAACTCCCACTATTTATTTTTCTAAGTTTTCCTTTATTATAGCCAGTGACTTTTTTTTAAACAAACAGGAAGTGAATTATTAAAACATGGTTTTATCTGTCAGTTATAAGTGGGTATTTAGGTCAGTCAGTGAATCCACAGAGGTCTATAGAAAATATCCCTACCCACAAATCAATGCTCGTTCCTACACAGGCTCAAACTACCAGTGGCGCCACTGGTTTATAGGCTTTGCTCATCTAACCCATCTGACCAGTGACAGAGAGGGAGACCACAGAAGACACTATTGCTAAATTTGAAACATTAATCTTTTGTCTACAGGAGTCACTTAAACACACATTGCAGAACCAAAGACACACTGCTGTGTAAAATAATGACAATCGGTATTAAAGACTCTTTAAAAATTGCTTGATGTAACAAACAGACTGTCTATTTTTTTAAATAGTCAACATGAAAAATGATTTTATTCTTGGTTTTGCTAGCTGGAGGTAAGAGACATGTAGTGCAAGACAATCATCAATATTTTATTCAGTCTATTTTCATGAAATTTTAATTCAGTTGATACAGATTTAAAGCAAACTTTATTTTTATGATGTTTGTATGTTTCTTTGTCTTTTAAATACATTGCAATGCCATAGCACAGACAGACGATGACTACTGTGACCCAAAGACCCTGTTAACTACATTATGCTTTATGTTTTTTTTAGGTTTTGGGCCTGGATTGAGAGGAAAACATGGAACTTCATGAAAAGGATAACAGTGATGTTTTGTACTGTTTATTTATTGTGGAAATGAGGTCAGAGCAAAGAGGCTCTCTGTGTGCCCTGATTTCTCAAGCAGCATTTACATGCATGTCACTTAATGAAGGGCTTGTTTGTTTGTTTTATCAAATCAGACAACAAGCAATTGCCAACATAAATCAGTTTACAATATTAACAACATTATACCACTTTCACTTTTGATTATATCCAAAGTTTCACACATTTACACACATAGGGTGCTACACAGTAATATTGATCCTGAATCTTCTCTATTTACACGTGAAACATCTGTTACAAAGACAAATCTACTGCTTTAACCTGTGTGTCCTCTAGGTGGCACCATTTCACAAATATCCTTCAATAGCGCAGGACAAGCCAGAACAAACACCCTTTAATAGTGCAGGTCAAGATAGCCAATCAACTCACCAGCACAAAGCATATTTAGGTAGCAGGTTTCCTCATAACTTATTTCATTACTCAACTGGACCACTAGAACCAAAACAGACGCCTGCCACTGCATAACATATTAGCAAATACTGTATCATTCAGTGGTATGGATGAATACGTAGGAGTGTGTATCTGGGTTTCTTACCTCCTATTGAGCTGCTCCATCTGCTGTGTGGAGCTGGACCTCTGAATGCCGCTGCACTTGGCCGTGTGACTGGGTCTCTGCCACGTGGTGGTGCGGTTCACATGATCCACATAGAAAACTCGCCCGTGACTGTCTACCCTGGCCTCCCAGTCTGTGCCACACAAGCCATATTACAATCTTTACAAACTTAAATCCTAAAATGACACTGATATAGTCTCACGACGAGTGTGTTGCTAGACAATTCAAATTGAGGAGACAAAATGTTAAACAGATTTCGGTGTAATGTATACTTATGCATATGTAATACATTACTGTAGAATGCTACAATATATATGCAGTATATGTAATGCATTAAGCATACAGAATATGCTTGAAAACCACATATATATGTAGAAACATGAACAAGCATAGCATTACACAAACACACAACTTAAGCCAAGCTTTTTTTTTGTCATACACATACACACAAGTGTTGTACAACTATTAATTGTTTAATTCTACAAAGCTGTTTGTTGTGTCAACCCGGTACCTTTTAAACACGACTGTTACCAGAGGAACTGATAAATCCATACCCCTAATATATACCCCTAATCCTGGAAGTAGTCCACCGTCAGCCAATCAGATCTTACTAGATCCAGTATGTGTTTTCCAGTTTCATGTGCACTTTGAATGGAGTGTGGGCAGCCTGTGGCCTGCTGTCTAAGGCTGAACGATACATTTGGGCCTTGCCAAGCTAGAGCACTCAGAGGGGAATAGGATTTGATTTATGGGTCTCTGCGGTAAGCCAGTCGAGGATTCACACTTGCCTGTGCCTGATTCTGAACAACAACACAACAGACGTTTCCCCAAACCACATTAATAACTGGTCTTGTAAATACCAGATTTGCACATAAATCAGTCAACAGATGTCAATATATGCTACAAATCCCATTTCATCCATCCATTTGTCTTCATTATCCATTTGTGAAAGTGGACTAACAGGCTGGTTGCATATTTCAGCATGATACAGAGTTACATGAGAGATTGTGGGAAGTTTGAAAGCTGTGCCTTTTTTATAAAACCCAGTCTTTACCTGGTAACACATACCATGGTATATCTCCAAATGTCATTTATTTATAAAGAAAGCTTGATTGTTAAACATTATTGGAACATATGTAGATAATGAGATGAACTATACCTGTGGTTGAACTACACATTTGCTCTATGTGATCATGAGGAAACTGAAAAATTATGGACCAATTGGTTAAAAGTCATTGGAAAAATGACTTAGAAACTGAAGGTGAAGCATTTGTTGTTTGCAGATGGCACTTTCTTTGGTTTTCAGTTAGGCAATAAAGCCTTTAAAGTATTTATAGGTGTGTCTATATATGAATTTATACTGTAGGTGTCTCTATTATGTTTCCATGGTATCGCCATCTCATATAATCACTGTACCACGAAACTGTACCACAGTATATTTACGCAAGGAAGTGAAGCAGTCAGTGTATTGTGCCTGTACACTGGAGAGTGAAAAATGTGATTATAAGAACAGTATTTTGAAGGTATTAGTTATATAACCCAGGTACAAACATTCTATGAACACATCAGAGCTTTCTGGAGCTGGTAGCAGTCATCTGAGGGTCATTTGAAAGAAATCCTTTGAGTTCACTAGACAGTGTTTGTTGTCGTCAGCGCTCCCTTTTGTAACCCCTCCTGAAGAGGTGTGTGAGGCTATTTTTAGCACTGAATTTGTTCCTATTTTACAGTAAACGCCAAAGCTCAGCAGGGTTCCCACAGATGTGACATCGCTCCAATGCTGAGCATCAATACATAACAGAAAGCTGAACTGGCAGCTATAGAGGGTTTGAAAGAATGAGTGCATCACTGAAACCACTTTAGGCATGATATCTTAAATATCTTAATACATTTAGACTGTGTTAAGAATAAACTAGTGTATGTATTCAATGCTTTGAACAACATCAACATCTTTTTTTACTATTTTAACTATTTTTTAACTATTATTTTTCTGATATTTAAGATTAATTTTTAATTCTAAATATATTAAAAATATTTCACAAAACAAAAATCTT
>JAZGTK010008687.1:0-18015 GCA_036877625.1 Ambastaia sidthimunki | reverse complement strand
CAGCTCCAGCATTGTGTCCCTCATGTCCTGAAGCTTTAACAATGTGGGAGAAAATAAGAAATAGCAAAGAACAGAATTTGCATTGAAAACAAATGCTAAAATAAGATACATTTTGGAAAGTTTGAAAACAGGCAACTTCTAAAAATCACTTCACTAACAAGAAAAAGTCTTTTTGAATAGTTTCTAGGCCCATTTATTATATTTGAAAACTTATTTGTGGATATTCCTTATTACTTTACAATTAATTTTTGATTTAAGACAGCTAACCTATCTTTGGTTACATTACACGTAAAGTTACATTTTAAAAGTTCCAAACAGAAACAAATTCTGAACGTTTATCAGCTTCGTTCTTGAAACGATTATATGATGGCAAATACATCACATTAAACACATTGCTGTTCTGTACAGTTACCTCAGCTGCAGTCTGTGTGCTGAGCAGCTGGTAACTGCTGCTGGTTCTGTTCAGTTGGTCCAGAGAGTCCTGAATCTCAGCTAACTCCAGCTGAATGATACGCAGAGATACGGCCGCGTACAGATTTCCATTGTCTTCTCTTTCAAGCATGGACACATTTTCAATGAGATGTTTGATACGGTGGTGTAGACCCAACACAAGCCTGTCAATCTCTGTTCCCTGCACAGAGTCAGAAAATATATAGTTATAGAGAACTAAATAAATGACAGTGTACGTCATATAAAGCAATCTTTATGAATCAGATTAGTTATGATTACTGGTAAAATTTGTTATCATAACAAGCCAACATCAGGATACATATTTGTTACCTTTTCCAAAGTGATGTTTCCCGTGCATTCCACAGCATTGATCTCGACGTTCCTAAGTTTGTATTCAGGAAAAGCGGACTCAGAATTTTGTAACTCGCACACACAGTTTTTCCCTCTTGCTGGCTGTATTGACCAAACAACATAACATCAAGAAATCACACTGACCAAATAATTAATAAAGCAAGCAAAATTGCACCTTGACATAAGATACAGTTATATTTACCTGTTGTGAAATGAGAGCAGTGAGGACCATTAGAATCAGTAAATTAGACTGACTCATGTCTGTGATGGGAAGGTTTGAATCCTGTAGCCTTGAGAACCAAAAAGAACATTGTGTGACAGAAGCGGAGATTTAAACCAAGCGACCATTTCTGCTGACGTGATTAAATAAATTCAGATTGAAGAAGTTCACAGTCGGATCCAGTAATACCTTGCAGGGATGCGGTTAGGTTTTTTTTAGGTTTGCTCAACTAGGAATTTTTTACTTGTGAAAAACCATCAAATTGCTTGTATGTTTTTGAATACCTCATTTTATTTTTTGTTACTGATGCTGCAAACATCTAATTTGTATCACATTTCTACCATTAAAAGACTAATTTGTTTCTTTCCATTTAGACCCTTAGAAAGTACATGTACAACATTTCAGGTTTTGTACCTTAGATGAAACACAAATAAAATAAATTTATAAATAAATTTTAAGACTTTTATCTTAAAATACTGAAGTAGGTAACAAGTAGGTATCCCAAACTCAGAATTTGTCCAATATATGCATTTATCCCATCCTAGTGCACACACATTAGAGCAGTGAGTAGTGAACACACACACACACACACAGCTCTCTAACCAACAGGTCACAACTGCCCCCAGTTATTAGAATTTTGAAATAGTTAAAATGATAAACATTCCGTTACATTTATGCATAAAACACTTTTATACAAAATTAATTACAGTTCATTCATGGTGCACTTTATATTTGCCTGTGTGTTTTTCCAAGATTAAGGTTTTGTGTTATTACTGTTTTTAAAATAAATTAACAGCATACAATATGAACTATACCGCATTAGTTTTGCTATTATTACGTAATTTTAGTCATTATTTAGGTAATCAATACTGTAATTGTATCTGTCTTATAAGAGGGAAGAAATTCTGCTAACCCGAGAAAATAAAGGAGAAATAAGTGTAAAATTAAGAAGTTAGAAAATTGTATATTTCCTCTAAAAATTCCCATATGAATATTTTTGGTGACCTGTTTCTGCTGCAGTAACAAAATCAGTGGCATGGTTTCATTTTTTATTAAATCTGAACAACATGAGAAGTCAGAAATTGTCCTTGCCCCCCCCTTTCTAAAAAATACATGTAAGCAGAGATGATACAGTATATGTATGTATAGGATATATATTGTATCATTTGAATTAACCAGTTATTTTCACTTGATTTGAAGCCATACAAATTGAGATATGCATACATAACTATACAGTCATAATTGATATGTTGATATGGAACTAACTATTGTAAAATGACTAACATATTTTGAATAAAAGATAATAAATAAGACCCAGGTCTCATAACATATAGCAGTGTTCCCTTTATAGTAAAACGTATCAGTGATGCATTTTTAAAACTTTCTGTTCTTGTTTTTCATTGATGTTGAGTGTAAAAAGCGCGTTGCTCAACTTTTGAATTCATGTCATTTTGCTATACAGGATTATAAAAATTTAAAGCAAGCACAAAGACGTGATTTTAATTTAAAAAAAAAGTTAAAAATGTATCATTTCAATAACAATATTAATAAATTGTAGATATTTATCTTAGTCAACAAATTTTGGCTAAAAAAATCAGATTTTTTTTTTTTAATAAAAACAAAGTTACAGATTGTATTTTATAAATGTTTGACCCAATACATAATACATAACAGGAGGGTTAAATCAGTTTAAACTGAGTTTACAAGCATGAATAAGCAAATTCAGTTTCATGTTTTCATGTTGCTGTTTTATTAACCATTTTTGTCATTCTAATGAAAGTAAAGATGTTCTAAGTTGAACAGACTGTATATTCTGTCCTAGTAACACAACGTTGACGTATAATGAGCTGCGGCAGAAACTTTCTAAAGGAACTTGTGGGTATCTGAAGGCTGACTGTGGTTGAATTTTCCTACATTTCTCAACTGAATTTCTTCCTGAATTTTAAAATGTCCCATTCGTGCAATTTTCACATCCTCCTTAACAAACCAACAGAAAAAACTCCAATTTGCATATTTAAAATTGCAACATCTTCGTTGTCGTGTGCATGTTTAAAGCGGGTGTTTTGGGTTTTGGTCCATTTAGTCATCATGTTCTTGTACGTGCTGCTCCTCACAGTACTCGTAAGTCCATCTCTTTGTGTCCTGAATTAGTGTATGGATTCATACAACTCATTCAGACTCTTATCTTCTCTAATTCAAATCTACAGTATGTTTGATTCAGTTTAAATGTGAATCTGAATGTGAATCTGAATGTGACTCTGAATGTGTGCACACTAAGGCGACTGGCCGGGCTCAGAGAGTTCCAGGTCTACTGAAGAATGACTCCTGTGTGTGTAATATAAACAGCTCTGCCTGGACCTTCCCTGCTTTGCGCTTTCTGGAAGCTGCAACACAGGTTCAGATCTGTGAGGACAACCTGAATGAGTTTCAGAACAAGGTGAGTTCAAAGTCAATTATGGTGTCAATTAATCTGATTGAATTAATCTGATTCATTGATTATTCACGTGTATTAAAATAAGTTATTGATGGTAACACGTTAAAATGAAGGTCTTTAATCCATTGATCTGTCTTGATGAAAACCAGTGTCAATAAAGACATTGTTGTGGTGACTTCCTGCAGGTCTCACAGCAAAATGTAGAACTGCCAAAGATGAAAGCCGCTCTTAAAAACATCACAGCCCGTCTGAAGCAGTTTGATTATCTTCAAACGAGTGGACTGTACAACGCTCTTCACCTGCGACATCTTAACCAGGAACTCCAGGAAGTCCATCATGCTATTATGGAAACACACAAACACAACCCCAAAGAGACACAAAACTTGCTTGATGAGGTAGATGTTTGAAAGAACTGTCTATATGTGACCGTGATGTCACCGTGAGTCTACGATGGCACGTTACTGAATAATGTAATTTTTTCTCTTAGCTTAGTAAAGCAAAAGAAGACGTCCAAAGGATGTACAAAGATGACATCTTCAACCTGGAGACGATGAAGAAGAGATTACGTGACCTCAACAACCGTGTACAGACCTGTCGCACCATACAAAACGATTTCAGGAGTAAGTGCATTTTTAACTATTCGTAAGTTATATCTGTTGATACAAAAACTAACCTATGACTAAAAAACATTGTGCCACTTGCAGGCACTTGTCACCAGCGTATCATGACCAACGTAAGTTCTCCACAAGTCACCAAGCTCAATTCTTTCAGTAAGTCATATATCTCTGGTTCCTGGGGCCGTGATGCCCATTTAAACAGCAAAGAGCTCTACTGGGAACAATGTCTGGTCAGTGGAAACAAGCATGGCAACACCATCAGAACGTACAACTCATATGGAGATTTCATGGCTAACAGAAACTACAAGGACGAACCGGTAGCGCCATCGTACAGCGACAAGAACGCCATCCAGGGCTCCGGCACTATATTTTACGATAACACCGTATTTTACCAATGCCACAACAAAGCTGAGATTTGCAGCTTCAATGTTACAACAAAGACAACCAAGCGTATGAACCTCAATGAGGCGGTGGTGGACAATAAATTTCCTTTCTGCTACTACAGCTGTCGTGACTGGACAGACATCGACCTTGAGGCCGACCAAGATGCTGTGTGGGTAATATACGCCACCGAGAAAAACCACGGCAACGTCGTTTTGAGTCGGTTAGACCCGGTAGAGCTCAATGTGACACATACTTGGAAGACAAATCTGTTTAAGAGGTCCGTGACCAGCACGTTCATGGTGTGTGGGGTCTTATATGCGACACGCTATGTTAATACTTACCAGGAAGAGGTTTTTTATGCCTTCGATACAGTCACTGGTCAGGAGATAAACACTCTTTCTTTACCTTTTGAGAAAGTTGCGGCAGGAATAGCTAATCTAAACTACAACCCCGCCGACAGGAGACTGTACATGTATAATGATGCTTATCTTTTAGCATATGACACTTTCTTCTGAGAGTTTTTTTATATGCAGGAGCTTAATAAAAATACTTATCGAAGTGTGTTGTGTTTGTAATTCAAAATGTTTATGCTGTCACTAACTGGTTTATTTCTCAAAGCTTTTATGTTAATGGTCAGGAGACTACTGAACATTTGACTCTGTGGCAACTTCTGAGTGCCTCTCAAAATGACAAAGGCACAAACAAATAGACAAACAACAATTATAGCCATGAAGTGTACGAATGGAAAACAAATAATTAATGTGTCATTTGCTAAAAATGCTAATTCCTATTAGTTATAAAAGATAAATTCAAATAAGCCTAATAATATAAGGCAAAATGTACTTAAAATAAATAAAAACACATACAATAAGGACTGTTTCACGAAAACACAGTTGTTATTTTAAGCAAAGAATCTAGCAGTTTTATTAAGAGCAACCCGCGCCCCCTGGTGTTTGGATGAATGGTTCTTCTGACTGTACTGCTATAAAACAAACAGGAAGGACATAATGGGTACCATTAATGATTAAAGCTGCAATCCGTAACTTTTTTGGGGTTAAAAATGAAGCAAGTACATAACAGATAAGAGTTCAAAACAGCCTCTTCATTTGACTTCATCAGGTTCATTTGACTTCAGCACATGTAATGAAAAGTACATAAAGTAATTTTATGTTTCAAACAGAGATGGCGGTAGAGAGGCAAAAGTTATGGATTGCAGCTTTAAATATAAACAATACAACAGAAACTTCTCTAAAACCTGATTTCTAAACCATGTAGTAAAACAGTCTATTGTGAGCCTCATTTCTAACCGAACATCCATGTCTTACCATGTAACCCATTTTTCTTCAAACCATAGCAAAATAATTGCTTTAATAAATGTTAACCTTGCTTGACTGAATCAGCCGGTTAGGTGGGCCTCTCTGAACAGTAAATTTTAAACAGTAAATGTTTTATAGACATTATAGATCTTACAGGCTTTGCTAAGGCAAAACTAACACACAGCCACAGAAGTTTATGACTCATTATAATAACTCAGCTGGCTGGCTCCATGAGTCCAGGCCTAGAAGACAAAGGGCTCTTATAATTGGCGTAGCGAGAAAGGTCAGTCTAAGCTTGTTATTGGTCGGGTGCTTTAAAGGAAAATCACGGTCACTGAGTCTGTTAGACAAGTAATGAATCTTACAAGCATTTCTACCGTCCGTCACATATTTAAATGCTGCTTCAGAACACAGCCCACAGCGACACACACAAATGTTCACAGCACATATAGCGGCAGCTTATCGCTCAGGTGAGAAAATTAAAAAGTGAGTCAACGGCCTTACCCAGCTAACGGGGAACGTTCTTAGAACATTCGCCAATGTTCTCTACTCTTAAAGTTATCAAAAAACGTTCTTGCAGTAATGTTAGTGTAACTTTATATATCACATATGTCAAAAACGCTATTCTTAAGTTGTTACTGTAACATCTTTAGAATATCTCAATATGTAAAAATTAACTATGTCCAGAATAATCTCTTGTAAATCTGGGGAGAAAACAGGATATCTCATCTCTGAATCTTTAAAAAATTGTAAGAAAAACATCTTCTGAGGTTTTATAATCAGTCTAAAAAAACAGCGTCTACTTTTTTGTGGGCCCTTAATTAAACCTTGAAAATTGAATTATAGAACTTGCATGACAGTCAAACAGTATTTTATAAGTCCTACAGGTGAACAAAACACACCTTGTCTAACCCTCTATTGCATAATGTTGTCTCAGGGTTACAAACCTATTTTCTAAACTTTGCAAGCGCACGTGTCAATAAAAGCTGAGAATAAATTGTATTATTTTATTTTGTTAACAGCAGTACCGCATATGAGCAACAGAGGGCAGTGCCCGTGCACAATAAACGCAGATGTAGACGTTTAGATCTTAAAGGTGTAGTTCTCACAAAAACTCTGTTTAAATTTACTCTCAGGGCGTTTCAAACCCTTTAACCTTATTATTTACATAAAATACAAAAGGAGAAATTTTGAAGAATGTTGACACTGCTTTTTCCACACAATTAAAGTAAATGGTGACTGAAGCTGAAGTTGAATCATACAGATCAACAGCCAAAACACCAAATTCAAGCACCTATAAACTTCTGTAAACCTACAATCTCATAGAGACAAGCAGTGGTCACCTTAAGAATCCACAATCAACTCACAATCAACTCCTACTGCAGTTTTTCTTATTACATAAACACTTAAAAACACATTAGCTGTGTTTATGCTTTTACTCTGTATGTGGCACTAAATGCTTCATGCCAGTATTATGTTGTAGTCCATTATGCTGTACATTATAGCTCACATACAGTATATAAGTGTTTTCCTGTAGCTCAAATGAGCACAACGCCAGCCACACCAAGGTCATGAGTTACACAGACTGCCGGGAAATGCATGTGCTTATGAAAATTCATACCTTAAATATTGATGTGGATACTGTATGTCTAATGCATAAAAACTGCACCTACAACTAGACTGTCTGACCCAGTCAGATGGCCTGTCAAATATTGTAATTATTTTTATAAAAGTATTTAATTACTTTTTTTTTACAGCAAGATGCAATTTAGTTCCATCCTTCAATATCTGATGCTACAATAAATACATTCATTGATCTATTTACTTCCCAGAGTCTTATTAGCACAAAACACTTATTTATTTAGGCCTGCCAAGACACATCACTTATTCTGGACTTTTGTCAGACCACTTTTGCTTATTTTTCTAGCAAGATCTGGCAACACTGGCTCAATTTACTAATGCTTATTGTTTTTTTAAATTAAAAATGAAGAAATAACCACTAACTGTCACAATATGACACATAAGTTTAAGTAAACCGCTAGCCATGTGGAAGTCATTGGCACAAATGGGGGTGAGAAAGAGAGAGAGACAGAGAGAGAAAGAGGGGAAGCCGTAGTCTCTCATTGACTGGTAATAACACACCACAGCTGGCAGGGCAGGGCAGGTTTCTCCTCTCACAGCCCCTCCCACACTGGAAATAGTCTTAGGGTGGAGCAACAGCCTTCAGTGGGTCTTATAATGACAAGGCTTGTTTCAGTTTGATGATATAAATAAAGTCTCTTTTAGAAATCCTGGATGGAATCCACTCATAAAGTTATAAAATGCTGACTGAGACTGCAGGCAGAGACAGCCAGAAGTTTGTTCTTGCAGCTTTGGCCATTTGGAAGATGCATCAGAAAGTATTAATGTCTATTAAGAACTATAATAGTCATGACAGTCATAGTAGGTTTTAAACATCCAAAACGGCACAAATACGGACAAATAAAGTGGAATCTGCTCTCAGATATTCAGCATGTATAATAGTCTAGTGTGACCATTTATCTAGTGCAGAAAAGCAGAAGTTTAGTGGAATAAACTTTGGTCAAGTCCACCATGATACGTCTACGATACTTCCTCTCAGTTGCTTCCCCGTGCCAAAAAAAGTCTAGCAATCGACAGATTAACCGCATGACTGTGATGCTGCCATTTGATATAAGAGGGCAAAAGTATCTTACTTTTAAACCATTAGTGTTGTGTTTCACACAATAGTATTATGTCTCTTTCACAGCTGTTTGATTGAATCAGGCTCGTGTACTCAGTGTATGTACTTCAGTTTGCTCACAGTTGCTGAACCGGTAGCAAGCAGAGACCAGGATCAGAGATTCAACCCCTTCATCAGATGGTGGGATTTCTTCTTCTTTTCGTTCCAATTTTCTGCAGGCTTTCACAGAATCGATCCAAAAACCACCTATATTTATCAGAGAACATGGTCATGTTTACTGTAAGCTTTACTTTTTATTAATAGAAAGGTAAAAAGAAGACATGCTGCTGGTCTGGTTCGAACCTGCATCTCCCACATGAGCACCACAGCTCAACATATCTAAAGCATGTGTGCGAACCACTAAGCCAAAGCTCTGAGCGCATTCTAAAATAGTTCTTGTTGACGTTGTTCATTAACATGGCTTGGCTGCAACAGCATTCTGTCACACCATTCTTTAGCATTGTCACATTAACAGACCATAACAAGATAAACTGAAACTGTACATAACAGTGTTGTCACAGAAACCGACCACAATACGACAGCTTTTGTCATTGTAACTGATCGTAATAAGGTCAGGGTGACGTTTGCTCCTTCTAAAAAGCTGAAATCATGCGCTATGGGGGCGACTGTGGAGGGGGGGGTACAGCAAACGAAAATGTAGCCTAACATCTAGTGAAAGGAGCCTTTTAATTTAATTATTAGACAGTCAACAAAAGATTTGTGCTGACTCATGTCTAATTCACCCTCATTAATACTCAGGCAAACTGTGCTGACCAATGGCCCAAAACATGTCCAAATGTTCAAATGGTTTCCTGCTAATATGATATAATTAAAAAATAAACCTAGCGTTAGTGGCTTTATGATTCATCATTTTATTATGTACATTTCAATACTAAGTTCATTCTGGGCACATCACAGCTGCACGAGTGACCTTCTGGTTTGTTGTGGTCCAAGTAGATTATCCGACTTAATCAAGTCATATCCATAATATAGATTTCCATTCATTTCAGAACTCTTATCTGTGTAATACACCGCAACCTTTCCTCTCCTCCACCCTTTCCTCTCTCTTTATCTTCTCGTTTCTGACTCTTCACTCGTTCCCCCTTCCCCCATATCTTTATTCTCTTTTTTATGTAATGAGTAAGAGTCTACTAAGACCAGAGTGGGCAGAAACGCCAACACACACACACACACACACACACACACAAACCTGCCTGCAGAACTGAGCAAACAAGCATATTTCTAATTGCATACTTCCAGAGTCTTAACTTCATTTGAGATCTACAGTATGGTAACACTACCGGATAGCTTTTTTTTATTTAAATACACACAGATTTGACAGCTGTGGTTAATTTAGAAAAGCATAAAGGTGAGTGTGTAAGTGATGATGAAATTTTATTTGATCTAAGCATTTAAATTAATTTTGTTTACACTTGTGTATCTGTATTAAGTTCCTGGGTCTTTTTTCTGCTTTACTCCTCCAAAACATCTGAAAAGAGACAGCAGATGGAAAAGCAGATACACATAACAAAGCTTTGGGTCAACACTCATTCAAGAGAGTTTAAGTTAGATGTTTCTTATAATCTTACAATAATGTACATATCTATTGCCTAACCAAGGCGAATGATGTACTTGCAAGGTCGCGTGACAAAATAAGGGTCTGTATTCCAGGCAAGAACACTGTTTCTTGGACGTCCCTGGAGCCAATATCAGGCGAGGATGTGTCCAACATAACTACCACTGCCTGCATAACATAGTTTTTCATCTTCAAGACCAAAAGAAACATCTCTGAGCAAACACACATTTAGACACGCTCGTACGATCATACACTTATTGACACTTACGTTCTTACTCTGCCTAGGTTACTTGGAAACCAGCAGTGATGGACAAAGTACATCACAAATTGGCATGGTGCCATCTACAGTCATTATAAAGCCCCCCCAACCCCCCACCCCCATCATGCTTATTTCATTCCGTCTTGGCAGTACTGGAAAAAATCCATTCAATTAATAGGGAGTTCCTGGACAAACATGCTGGGATGGCGTACGGTTAAGATCACACAAGCTCTATGATTTCATATTTTGTAGAATAAGACTGATGGAGCAATTAAAGGCAATAAAAAACTTCACAAACAACAAGGCAGTTAATATGTTAAAAGTGCTATAGGGCTTTCAATAATCAATAAACATCAATGAGGGGAAATCAAGATAATAAAACTAAGTGAGAGGGAAAGAGATTAAAATAAATGAGTGTAGGTGGGTGGATGTAAATGCAGGGGCGTGTACAACTCGGTTAGTGATCACTTTAACTGTTTAGCCATAATATTCTTTAATGTTTTGGACATGAATCAAAACACAGAGATATTTGTCTTTTCCAAATGCAAAATATCCCCCATCCACCCAAAGATATGTGAGCAGTGATGTTTCTGTTATTTGGATGGATGTTTGTTTGTAGAACACTTCCCATCTCAGCCCAGATTTTGGCCTTAGAAGAATAGTGAACTACAGTTTGGGTGCCTGCCATGGCATATAAGTGCCAACAAAGAGATTAAAATTGTTTACAGGTTCTAAAATATACAAATACGTTTTATACTGAAACCATGTTTATCATGTATTGTAGTATCTATAAGGCACGGAAGAGCCGGCGGAAGTTGATCATGATGTGCTGCGCGCTTAAATCGTTACAGACGGACCACAAACATCCCTTCATCTCTGACCCCTGACCAGCTAAAAAGAGACTAGTTAGCAACATAACTTATATGAATTATTTCAATATGAACAGTTTTCTTAATATTATTGGGACCATGGGTATTGACCGCCATCAGGTAAACCTTGATACACGCGAAGGGGACTATATGAAGATTTTACCCAACAAAGGCAAGTAAGCCTCCATTTGTTTTTATTTGTGTGTGTTAAAACAGTTTTGACCTGATAGTCAGCTATACACCTCTAATATCAGTTTGACATCCGATGTCACACACCTTCGCAAACTTGGCTGTGTTTGTATTTGGAAATTAGAAGTTGGCGAGCGAGTGTAGCTATGGTAACCGGAGAGCCGGAAATCAGTCGCAGTGCCTTCTGGGGTTTGAAGTCCGCCGCAGCAAACACGCATGACCGCGTATATTATTTTGAGGCGGGGGATGTAAAAATCTTTTCAGCCTGCGATTACCCATAATGGCGACGTTTATTGCTGTCTCTAATGCACTTTTATATATTTATCGCATGCTGTGCTGTGTGTTAAAGTGCAGACTATCTGAGAATAAAACGAGCACCATATGACTGTTCATTTCAGTTTCAGTCTAATGTATTGCTTATCAACAAGAAACCCATGTCGGCGTTTTCCATTAAAAATCGCTCATCAGGGAGTCTTTTACGACACTATACCGTGTTTTAATAAAACTGCTTTGAAACGATGTGAATTGTGAAAAGCACACAAATAAAAGCAACTTAACTTGTCTTTAGGGGAAAACAACTGTGCCGGGAAATTGGACCCCATCTGGACCATCGGCTGGTCGTTTACATAACTTAAAGTCTTAGACACTTCTAGCTATAACTCTTAATGTTACGTTAATGTTGAAAACTCGTCCAATCCTGCATCCAGTCTTTTGCATTGACTAAACAGTCCATTTATAGCAATTGCAACACACGCTATTGATGCTCCTGGTATTCATTGGTTTTAAATGTTGTAGCATAGCTTGTTGGGTGGGGTCTCGGCGGATTGGAGAGGGTCTTTATCTGAAAGGCGTGGCGTGGTTGGGTTCGCGGGAGTGACGTCAGTGGAGCTGTTCAAAGCGCGGTGGTGCTGGAAAGAAACTCTGTGTCGTCGTCAGCGGTGAGCGGCTACGCGGACCACGGCGAGGGCGCAACCAAATCACATATCCGGAATCTCTCAAGGAAATAGCGATTTCTCAAGGCAAAACGATTAACCGGGTAGAATCGCTGGTTTCTGAATTGTGAGTATTAAAAAGATTCAATCCGATCGGTTAGAAAGGGAAAGTTGGAGAAAAATGCAGAGGAAATCTTGGAGAGGAAAGGTTTGCATGAGTGTATCAGCATTGTAATCCACGCTTCTTTGTGAGTCTTGCACGACATCGCATTGGCTGGAAGGGGTTTTGCTCCACGTAACTGTTTCACTGCTTATTGTTTAAATGTTTGACGGAGCTGCATCGCCCCTGTCTTTAAAGCATTGCTTTCGTGGCACTATAGGAAGGGAAAATATTTGAATTATATTTGCATGTGTAAGGTGACATTTTCAAACCAGGTGTGTTTCTGCGCGCGGCTGTTTATGTGAGTGTGTGCGCGCGCACGCGGGAGGGAGCGGAGGGACTGACCGCTGTTCTTCACAAAAATATTTGTGTGATTGATCATTACACAGGAGAGCCCGGCGTGCTTCCTTCTCTTATCGTCTCCAGCTTTCACCAACAACCATCGGTTTGCATTAGACAGCCAGGTATGTTTACCGCATCTTTTTTGACAAAGCTATAACGTGTTTTCCGTTTATTAGTGATATGCATGCGTGCATTTAAAAGAATTCCTATAAAAAAAGGAGAATTCACAATTTTAGAAGTTAAAAGCGGATGTTGCATTAAACGAAACTATTTGTAAATCCGTGCATTCAATTGCATGTGCTCTTTGTAGGTTTTTTTCTCGGAAAAAAGTGTAATGGTTTGATTTAGTGTGTAGTTTAAGCCACGGATCGAGGTGTGGCAACTGTTCCGTTTAACCCTATTGTAATGACGCTTTAAAAGTCTGTTTCTTCTACAGTACCTCTCCCCTAAGGCTCACTACGCAACCTACAGCCCAAAATCTCACATTATTACCCTTGATGTGCTAGTAATGTACAACACACTTTTTAAAAAAAAAAAGCTCTGAAAAGTTTGTAATGTCCAAGTTTGCAATTTTTATGCGCCGTAATGACGTAATACCACATGCTAATGTTACCATTAAAATAATAACTAGACCACGTAACGGAATGGGTGGGGCCATTCAGGATACATGATACCGGAAAACGTGTCCCATTTCCCAATCTGTGTTGTTTACAAATTGAATTGCATGTTAATTACTACCATTGCTGTCAAATATTGTTACCGTGTTATCTAAGCAGTGACCTATGTGCCTGTCCCAATTTCTTCTTCCTCTTCTTCTAAGTTGCCCTGTTGATAGATAGCTGTAACTTAGCCAATAAACCTCCCATGTTGCTTTTTAGATTTATGGAAGTCCACTTTTCCTCCAGCCCTTGGAGGAATCGCAATATAGGCTGTAGTCCAAGTCACGACAGTGGGCGAGGTAAAATGTGGTCACTGTATTTAAATCAGCAATGACGCAGTAATAATCCAACACAGTGGGTCGCTTTCTCGCCCCATCCGCTGAAGTTTCTTTATCGATGTATAATATACAAACTTGCAACATGTGTCAAAGTCTACAGTCCGTGTGCCAAATCGGCCATCAGGAAACCATGGGGTTTTTAGGCAGTTAGCCGTCAGTAATTATGTCGAAGCCATTAGAGAAACAGCTGAGAGGACCTTTTTTAAAAGCTGAAAAGCATGATACATTTAATCTGTCTAAGATAGAGGCTACAACATAAATCTGTTCTTTCTCTTAAAATGACACTATATGAATCTTAAATAGTCTATTAAATCAGAAATGGGCTTTGTGGCTTTTAGTGCATGTCTAAAGGAGGCTTTGAGGCCATCTGTTTGTTGCTGCTAAAAGTTTACACAATGAACCCGTAGCAGATCCACACGTTTATAAGAGACAGACTTTCTCATCTAGGAAAATGGACAGAATATTGATTGCTTGTCTTGCACACAGGGGCATACCCATTATAATTTTTTATTTTTTTACAGTAAAATTCTCTCTAGAATGAGGACATCCTTCCCATAATGCAACCTGCCTCTGAACAGCAATTAGCAAGTAGAATTGCTATGACCACATTTATAACTTTCGATGTGTCCCACCTAAACTTCCTGTTTCAACAGGAAAACAGAAAACTGCCTGTCAGCTCATTTAATAGCATTCAGTTCATTTTCAGTTCCACTGTTCAGTTGTCTTGTTGCGTCTCTCATTGTTTGTTTTGTCACAGTTTCACATTTTCTACACCTCACTTTTTTTATCTGTGTTATTAGCATCCATATCCGTCTCTATAAATCTTTACCATATTACGATATGTTCTATTTATGTTGTGTGCATGTACCAACATTTGTGTGACGACGACCCCTTCTCGCTCGCAAACGCCCACAAATGCACCCTCGAATACACGCCCACCCACATTATTTCTTAGCAAAGAGAAAGATTACATGTAGCAGGTCTTTCATGCGCTGAAAATAGCGCATTTCTTCGCTATTTTCTTCAGTCCCAGCCTGACATGGAAATACTTTGAAATCTGTCAACAACAATCCCATGTAACGGGGGGTAGATTGTGGTAGTGACGTGGCTGGCTATTTTAAGGCATTAAGTTGTGCCACAGGTCAACAGACGTCATACTGTGGATGTTCTGGGCCACATATACGGGCCACGTACGGCACAAGAAATCCAGTTGTGTGTGAGCGCGTGTGGGTGTGTGAATGCGTGTGTTTTGGGCACAGTTTGTTCAGGTTCATTCAAACGCTGCTGAATTTCAAGGATAGTTTTCAGTGTTGAAAGACATGCTAGGCACAGTGAGTTTTTCTCATGCTGCGAGGGGCTGAAGCAATGTTTGCACATGGAAATTTACTGGACAAATATATTTACAAATACATAAAGGCCTAGACTGTGATTTTATATTTGGCTGAATAAGTTTACCTTGCCGTTTTTGTGAGGGTCTTGTCCTCTATGACCTAAAATGAACAAAATGACTTATGTTATGAATTTTTGGCTTTCATAGACAGCTGAAAAAATGAAACAACAGTAAAGGAAATAGTAAAACTTCTCTGTGGGATCAGGACTGTCTCTCTTTCATGTGATATGTTGGACGGCTGCCCATGAGTCTATGGGGCATAAAAAAAAAACGTTTTTATGTCTACAATAATAATATAACCTGCTCAGGTTAGTTTTTTTAGTAGGGGGTCAGAAAATATCATTAGCTCTGTATTAAAACAGTAGAAGCCAATAGAAGAGTCCCACCGTGACGGGTACACACAGATGTGTGTGTTTGTCTGTCCTGGCTGATGTTGGCAGGGCTCTTTGAACAGACTGTGTGGACATGAAGAGATTAGATGTCCTCTGGTGGTACACAGAGAAATATGAATACAAACGAGAGAGACGGATTTGGTTTTTGTTCGGTTAATCTTTCTGAGCAGTGCGATACGCTTGTGTGTGTGTTATTGTAGGTCATTTATAGAACACTGGGTCTTTGCTCAGCTCTGATTCCAACACAAGCATCCATTAATGAATTGACAGGCATTTTGTGACATGATATGTTATTTTGATATAAGATCATGCGTTCGGTAATGATGCATTGATAATTGTGGGAAGCAATGCTACGGTACGCAGCCGTTTGTTGATACTATTAGAACATGCAGCCGTATTGTTATAAACTATATTTTTACACTTTCTGAAGGAAAATAAAATGCTGACACAATGTCAGAATGTTCTCAGGGGAGCGAAGGCATTGCTATGTGGTTTCTAAGTAGTTGTAAGTGCGTTGCCATGCTGGTTGCTAAGGCTAGTGTCTTCAAGGTGGTAAAAAATTCCAGCCGTATTGATTTATCCATCCGGCCGTCAAGCATCCAACAATATTTCCTGCAAATATGAAGCTACTGTATCCAGCAAAAAGCTGCAGTGTGTGATTAGGACTGGTTTGTGTTCTTTAACTGTACCTCCAACCTTATTTAAGGACTGTGGTTACGTTAGAACCTCCAGTTAGGAGACTCAGCCCAGCTGAGAGACGCCGGCTGTGGGCGTGTGCTCAAGGCCCCGGCTGTTGGAAGATTATAGAGCGAGCTTGGGTTTAGAACCACCCTGCTTTTTTTGTCAGAGGCCAGTGAGCACGCTTTTGGGGTCTGTCATTACCTGCAGGACAAGAGCTGACCTCAAACAGATGAGAAGCTTGCTTGATGAGGAGATGTGCATGTGTGGAGGTTGGGTATGGAAATGTGTGCCTTTGGAAACATAAAGTAGCCCCCCGAAATGTTTGGACACTTAAAAATGTCTAATTTTCATTGCATTAGGTAATCAAAATATCAAGCCGAATAGATCAGAGAACATTAAATCTTTTCTCAAAACATTTTGCAATTACATATAACCAGCTGGACTTAATTTTAAACATTACTTTATATGTAATGCTTTAGAATATAAAACCTACCAGACTCAAAATGTTTTGCTTGAAAACTTTGTTTTACATTTTCTTTTTTATTTAATATAATGACATTAAGCGTTATATTGATTTAAATGTGGTTTATAGGACATTTAAGTGTGGCTTAAAAATACTTTTTGGTGTGTATGGCACGTGTGTGTTTGTGTGTGTGTGTGTGTGTGTGTGTGTGTGATTAAAGGAACTCAGTCTCCTGCCATTATAAACAAGTAAAGCAGCAGTTCTGCACATCAGAGACATGGATGTTATTGTGGATTGCTGTGGTGCCAGGCAGCAGGAGATGATGTTGTAGGTGCTGATATTCTGTCACGGAACTTGTTATGATCAGCAGGAGAAACACAAGAACATGTGGACCGTCTCCTTCCTGCTGGGTCACCCTCTCCCGCCTTCTGCCACATGGCCACATGACCTACCGCTCACCTCTGTTTCCTTCGCCTGCAGTTTGGGTTCTGGGCGGTTTCCCTGGCAACCATCTTCTCGTATGCAGCCCCACCTCCCCATTCTGTACCAGAGCTCTGGGCTGTGACTGTCTCTTTCTGTTCATCTCTGAAAGATCAGGTGCTTCTGTATCTCAAAGCACATCAGCTCTGACTGTCTCAAAGCGTTTGGTCTGGACTCTCTGAGGTGCTGTAGTAACTTTGCTTTAGCATACTTTTAACATTAACAAAAACACCACCGTGTTTACAAGCTTGTTCACAAGTTTTTGGTTTTAATTCAAGCATATAACGTTCTAGATCGGCACGCTGCTTTAGCGACACAAAAAAACATGGATATAAACTACTTTAATAACATCTGTCATCATTCTGGATATCGGCCATATTACAATGTCTATGTTGGCAACTCATTCTGTGGCACAAATATTGAACCAATAAGGACTAGTAAGCAAATGACTCATTTGCATAACAGCTC
Source organism: Ambastaia sidthimunki (assembly GCA_036877625.1). Classification (NCBI taxonomy): domain Eukaryota; kingdom Metazoa; phylum Chordata; class Actinopteri; order Cypriniformes; family Botiidae; genus Ambastaia; species Ambastaia sidthimunki. The sequence goes on along the minus strand of JAZGTK010008687.1, from coordinate 305 downwards.
AAGAACATTTGGATGAAATGTTTCATTGTGGCTTGTTGTGGTTTGTTTTTCTTCCTGCAAATGTTTAGATGATACTGTGTTGACGGTAGACTTCGTAATGCCTTTGACCCAGCAGATCTTCTAGAGTAGCTGAGACATTTATCTATTTATATATAGCATAAATAAAATATAGTAACCTTAAGTGTCAACGTAAGGAATACAGAGTAAATCAATACAAAACATAAATCTTTGTCTCTGGAGGGAATGTGGATTTGAATGTGTAGTGTGTTTGTGTTTTTGCATGTGTGCCACATGTATTGTTTTTT